>JAKTRJ010000060.1:0-76174 GCA_030579655.1 Liangdongia dryadoides
TGTCTTAAGTTCTTCATCAGCCCCAAGCTCATCAGTTGAATCTTCAAGTTCCTCTTCTGTCTCAAGTTCATCAGTTGAATCTTCAAGTTCCTCTTCTGTCCCAAGTTCTTCAGTTGAATCTAGTTCCTCTTCTGTCTTAAGTTCTTCATCAGCCCCAAGCTCATCAGTTGAATCTTCAAGTTCCTCTCCTGTCTCAAGCTCATCAATTAAATCTAGTTCCTCTTCAGGCCCAAGCTCATCAGTTGAATCTAGTTCCTCTTCTGTCCCAAGTTCATCAGTTGAACCTTCTAGTTCCTCTTCTGTCCCAAGCTCATCAGTTGAATCTTCAAGCTATTCCGTTTCTAGTTCCTCCCATATTTCCTCTTTAGCTTCTAGTTCTTCAATTGAGTCTAATGAAGCATCTATTACAAGCAAATCATTATCCCAATTATCTAGCTCACCTATTTCCAGTAGCTCAACTGAACCATCTAGTGCCACAAATGTTTCTTCTTCTGTTTGTCCAACATGCCCATCAAGTAGTTCATCAATTGTTCCTTCTAGTGTCATTACAGAATATTCTAGTGTTACATCTACAGTTATTGCTGAATCAACTGCTGTTATTACAGTCACATCTTGTTCTAATAATGTTTGTTCTAAACAACCAATCACTACAGGTGTTACTATTGTCACATCAACTAATTCAGGTATCGTAACATCGTTTACCACTTACTGTCCTTTGACAACTACTCAAACCACATCTATTCCAGTTGAAACTAGTGTTATTACCTCTACAATTTCTGGTACAGAAACTATTTATACAACAACTTGTCCAATCACTAATCCAGTTACACCAAGAACAAGCATTAAAGAATCAGAGGCTACTACATTGGATATACAAAGCACTACTGTTATAACAAGTACTAATTCTGGTGTTGAAACTGTTTTCACTACTACTTATCCTTTGACTATTGTTAGTACTGATACCGTTAAAGAATCATCTACTGAAACTAAGGCAACTGTCCAATCCCAAGCTACTACAGTCATTACTGTCACCTCATGTAATGAAAATGGCTGCACAACTTCTCCATCAACCACTGGTGTCACTATTGTTACTAAGACATCTGCTGGTTCAGAAACTGTTTACACAACATACTGCCCAATCGATATTTCTAGTACTAAAACTCAATCTTTTGGTACCAATGAAGTTATCTCCACTGTTATTACTACTGTTGGTACTTCAACTTCTAATGGTATTGCATCTGTTTACACTAGTGAAGTTCCTGTTGTTATTACTACCACTTCTGCTATCAATGAAGAACCAAGTAGCGATTTTACAGTTTCTCAAGTTGAAAGTATTGTTACCACAAGTGTTTCTGGTATTGCTTCAATTTACACTACAACAAGTGAAACCACAGTGCCAGTTCCAGCTCCAGTTCCAGTTTCTTTAAGTTCTGTCTCAGGTACAACTACTGTCCAACAAAATTCAGTTGATTCTACATTAGTTACCACAACTTCTGTTGAAACAACTTCACCAGTTGAATCATCAGTTGTTTCTACACATGTTTCTTCTTCAATTTCCACTGCAACAGCATCTGCATTGGAAGGTGCTGCTAATGCATTATGCGTTTCTTCAACTGCTGCTTTCGGTTGGTTGTTATTTTTATTGTTATAACTTATTTTTTTTTTAAATATGGTTATTGGTTATAATTTAATTTTATAAAATTAATATAGAATTTTTCGTTGAATAAATACAGTAGATTTTTCAAATAAATATACATGGAATTATAGAATATTAGACTAGCTATACTTTATATAAATATATACTCAATATTTAATTAGTTGCCATAAATCAAGATTGGCACTAATTTTATAAACATAAAGACATGAATATATACAATCTTAATTTTAATTTTCTGTTTAAGGATATGGGATAAAATAATGCATAATAATGGGATATTGATAGCTCAACTATCTTTCCCAACCAAAAGACCCATAACAGAATCCAAATATTTTCTTGTTTTAGTTTTTGGTTTAATTTTTTCTAAAGCTTCTTGTTCAGCAAGATATTCACGTTCATGATCTTCAATTTCTTTTAAACCAGTTATTAAATCAACATCTTCAGGTTTTTTCCATTTTGGTCTTTTAATAATTTTCCAAACAAGATATAATGCAATATCAACAAAAATTGCTAAATAACTAAATAAGAAATTTTTAACACTCCAATTACCTTTTAAAAAAACGGTATAACCACCTATCCAAACCATACAAAAGGCACAGACTAAGCCAATGATGGCAGTATAAGGTTGGAACCAACTAATGAATGTAAATTTAGATCTATCAATACCTTGGGCTTTAACAGCTCTATAAAAAAACAAGTAAGTTAATGACATTACTGAAAAATTGATTAATTGACATGCAGTAATTAAATTAATTAACCAATTTAAAACAACAGCAGAATTATCACTCATTTGTAAAAAAGCAATCATAGCCCAACATAAAGAAACTAAAACAGCTAAAATTGGAACACCAGATTTATTACAATATGAGAAAATTTTTGGAGCTTTTCCATCAAGTGCTAAACCATATAAACTTCTTGAAGAACAATAAGTATAAGCATTACCAGCACTAAAAGCAGCGAAAATTAAAGCACCATTAACGATATGAGGCAAGACTTTAACTTTTAAATGACCCATTGCAATAACATATGGAGAAGCACCAGCACCAGGACGGGATTGATTAATAGCAGCAGTTAATTGATCATCATTATAAGCAACTAAAGTACCAACACAAACACATCCACCAAGAAATAAGAAAGTTAATCTATAAAAAATTTGTTTAAAAGCTCTTGGTAAAGTTCTTGATTTTGGCATAATTGTTTCTCCAGCAACCATTGATAAATAATCAGGACCAGCAATTGTATAAGAAGCTTGAATAACACAAGCAACAAAAGCTTGAAAATAACCTAAAGATCCTTCAGACCAATAAGTATTAAAAGAACCTGGATTATTCCAATATCTAAACCCAAAACGATCATGAATTGGATTCCCACCTAACATTGTAATAAAAGTGAAAATCATTAAACCAATAGCTAAAATAATTTTCCCAATAGCTAACCAAAATTCAGTTTCACCATAAACTTTAACTGCAAAGATAGAAATAAAGAAATACATAGCAGTTTGAATTGCAATTGTAATTGCAGGGGAATAATCATCTCTCCAATAATGAATGATTGTATTAACACCAACAATTTCATATGGAATTTGAACACATTCTAAAAACCAAAAATTCCAACCAGCCATAAATTCAAAAGCATCATCACAACATCTCCCAGCCATTCTAATAAAAGGAGAATTTATTGGTAAATAACAAACCATTTCAGCAGTAGAAACAGTAATACATAAGATTGGGATACACCATACGGCAAATCCAATCAATAAAAACCCAGGCCCAGCCTTATGTAACCCACCACCAATAGCAACAAAAAGAGCAGTACCAATAACCCCAGATATACCAATAAGTTGAACATGTCTGTTTTGTAATCTTCTTTGAGTTTGAGGAACTAAAGTTGAAACTTCACTTAAAGAAGGATTATCATTAACATCTATATTCCCGGCTTCTTTCTGTTTAATAAATTCCATTTCCACATTTGAATTTCTATCAAAATTATCTTCTTTGTTGATATAGATATTCTCCTCATCATATAATTCATGAGAATTTGGAGGTAAAGGAACAAATACATCTTTCAAAGTTTGTAGCACCTGCATCTTGACTAGAAGATTAATAGATATTATACCTTTTTTCTTTTTTCAATTAAACGGCTGTGCGATAGTTAAAAAACAATAGAATTGAAAAATGAAAAATTATCTGATCTCACAATAGTTTTAATAAAGACAATAAGCGGTGGTTAGTAGCAAGAAATATAGAAAACACACACACACACACAAAGAAAAAAGTCTGAATATTTAGATCTTTTAATATTTAAGTCTGAATATTTAGAAGTATGCAGGAAAAAGTTTCAAGGGAAAAGTTTATTCATTTTGTCCCCAGATGATTTTTTCCACCACGAGTCACTTCACCTGCACGCTAAAATTTGTTTGACTCTTTTTTATTTATTTAATGACGTCATAACGTGTTTTTAAGTAAAATGGTTGATTGCCTAATTAGGCAATAAATGGGTGGTGTGATTTTGGTTTTTATACATCCAAACACCAAACACCAAACACCCCAAACACCCAAATTACATAAGTTATTACCAATATTTTTTTTTTATTATCAATATGACTACAATTATTATGAAATAAATGATATTATAATTATAACGCCTTAAATGTTTATATACAAGTGATGTATCCCAGATAATCTAACCTTAAAAATCAAACCAAACCTGTAAACCAATATTAAAATACTAAGTAGTAAAAATGTATCAATCAAATAGAAAAAAAAAAAGTAACAAAAACACAGAACTGGAAATCCCAATGACAACAATTGTCATTAATAAAAAAATAAGAAAATACATCACAAAGCCATGAAATCAGAAGCTTCAAACCCAGTACCAACCATTTCACTAGCTTTCCCAGATAAAATTGCACGTCTAGTTAAAGCTCTAACAGTTCTAGATTTACCTTTCATATTTCTTCTGTTATTAACAGCAGGATCAAATCTAATTGGGAATGTTGAAACATCAGTAAAAGCCAAATTATGTTTTTCATCCAATCTATAAGGTAATTGTGATTTAATTATAGAAATAGCATCAATTGGATGAATTGGATCAGATTCAGATTCAGATCCAGTACTAATTCCTTCAGAAACATCATCTTCTTCTGTATATTGAAAAATTTCTTCAAATTTCATACTTGGAACTTTAAAATCATTAAAAGATTCATTTAAAACTTGAACTGGAGTTTTATGAACACTAATTGAAGATTCTTGTAATTTATTTTTATTTTCATTCATAATTTTTTTAAAATTTTCTTCAATAGAACTTAAATCATCTGAACTAAAATCATCAATTTGACTAGTTGGTTCTTGAAATAATTCACCATCTTGTTCAACAATATTTTCATTATTTTTCATTTCTAAATGTCTCATGACACTATTATGTAAATCATCTTTAATATCAATATAAGAATGTTTATCATCATTGAAATTAAAAGAAGATGGGATTGATGAAGTGATTGGAGTTATTGGAGTAGTTGGTGTAGAAGTATATGAAGATGGTTGATTAAATAAAGATTGTTCCATTAAATCATCATCACTATTAAAAACATTTTCATAATCATCATCATCATCATCATCATTATCAATGTTTAAATTATAATTTCTTGAATCAAATTGAGATTGTTCTTCAGATCTTGAATCAATTTGATTAATAACATCATCTTGTTCTTCTTTCTTCACCATAATCTTTCTTTTTTTAAAACTAACATTATTCCAAGTATTTTCACCTTCATCAACAGTTGAAATTGATCTCAAAACTGGTTTTTGTTCTTGTAAAAGTTTAGCTTTTGTTGTTGGTTTAACTGTACGATTAGACTTACGAATACCCATTATAAAAAAAAAATTAAAAACTTTTTTATATTTATAAAACTAATTGGTTATTATTAAAAATACCCCAATTGTTGTTAAAAAAAATAAAGTTAGGGCAAATAATTTAAAAGAATTAATATCCCTTCTTATATATAGTTAAATGCATAATTTTTTTTTTCTAAAATTTTTTTTTCAACAAAAGAAATTTGCGCATATACGTGCAGGAAGAGGAGCATTGTTGCGCATACCGGAGCGCAATTATGGCCAATAAGATTTGAGGTAGACGTCAGAATTAAACGAGGAAAAGAGTTTTATTAGTATTTATGAAGAATGGAAGGTGTTAAATGAAGTGTTAAATGTATAAATGGTATATAAAGAACATTTTTCAATATGTTTAGAGAATGTTTAAAGAATTGATTGCATGTTTAACTTCCGAAGTGGAGCAAGTGTATATATGATTCACTAGTTAAATGAAATAGAGTTAGTAATAGACTAATCAATAATACCTATATTTAATTACTACCGAAGATCATCCAACTGTCGACGTATTAAGGTTCTAGTGTCGGTCAACTCAGTACAGATAATATATTCCTTGGAATTAAGAAATTTTTTTTTTTTATGCTTCAAAAGAGCGGAATTAAGTATTACTTCAAGGAAATTAGGGAAGCTGCTATGGGAACGATGAGTTATGTTTTTTTTAAAAAAATAGAAAATGCTGTCTATTAATGTACATGCACTGTATACTGTACAGTGAACTAAAAAAATACAGAAGTACATAACAGTGTAGTTTCAGTATGGGGCTACGGTATTAAATGAAAAGCGTTATTTATTAACATAAGAACAAGTGATTTATTTAGTTATTGTACTTTTGTGGTTCGGTTGATTTCTTTAAACTATTTGCTTGTGCTTAAGAAATCTAGAAAAACTCTAATTTGATATTTGGAGATGATTTTAATTAATTAATGAGTACTAGAACAAGTAATTATTACAACTATAGCAATACCCCTACCAACCTTAATAAACAGATTATACATTCATGCACTCCCTATTGCTTCATTAATTAATCATTAAAGTTTAAAGTTCTATACATATGAAATTAAATGATGGAATATGTTTGTTATCTTGTCATTAATTCTATGCATTAATACTGTAGTTTTATGTTCCACGTTTATTCCATTATCTGTATATGTTTCTATTAAAATGGGGTTGATTTAGATGTCAATAAAATTGATTGGCAATAATTTCGTTATAATTATGCTTCACTAATCATTTTATTCAAAGGAGATGGAATTGGGTGTATTCAATTACAATTCGATAAAGATGTAATGATTTACAAAATGGGGGTATATCATTAAATTCGATGCAATGCTTGTTAATTCATGATAGCAAATTATAATTATTATCATGTTACAATTTCACTTTTAAATCAGTAGTTGATATACATTGACACTAAAAACTAAATGATAAAGGGGTTAACTGCAAGTGATTAAAAAAATTCAAACTAGGAATTCGAATTATCAAATGAAACTTATTAAGGAGAGATAGATATAGAAAGCATGTGGTTAAATCAATAACGGTTAACTTTGGTTGAATCTCCGAAGTATAAGATTAGTTTAAATCTGTTGAAACATGTGGTTAATCACAACACATGAAACTACAAACACGATCCTGGACTTATCATTTTAATCAGTTTAAAGATCAATTAATTAAAAAGAACATGAACCCTAATTTATGGTACCAATTACATAAACAATTACATAATAAGAAAAAGTCAAACCGGGTAAAAAATAAATGTTGAAGTAATTTTTTTTTTCGTTGATGAAGTTTTTTTTCTTTTATTTCATTCATTACAACAACTCATTGTTGTGTTGGAAATGGATATATAAGACTTTTAAAGTATTAAAAGGGTATGTTTATCTTAATGTTGAATCTCCAGTTATTTCTTTGCAGTGATTATTTGCATTTTACCAATTGTTCCGACTGAATAATAAATTGTTGACAATTGCATTATCGTTAAGTTTCAGCCTTGTATGAGCTTTGAAATACTGTTTGATTGATTATTTAAGAGTATATTTTAACAGTTATAGTATGTTTATTTTTTGCTTAAAATTTGAATTATTCATATAAATGAAATATATATATATTTTTATGATGAATCTTGTCGACCGGGCGGACATATTCCTTGGTTTCATCACTAGTCAGACTAGTAGTCGCATTCCTGTGTACAAATTTTGGGATGTTGGTGGACAAGGTTGATGAAAGGTCGTTTACTGATTAATTTATATGGAATTGATTCAATTTATGATTAAAATAGAATTTTATTAACGAATTAATAGGTAAATATATTTATTTAATTAAATTATTCAACAAATTTTATGATGATTTTTTATATTCACACTGTCTTAAGACGTTGTCTTGTGACGACTAAAACAAAAAAACTGATTTAATGACTCTGATGAATTTGTTGAATAAGAATTATATTTTTATTGAATTGAATTACTAATTATTAGATTAAACATAACAATAAACTTATATAAATAATTATATAAATTATAAATTTTAATAAATTTTAATTCTTCTCGTCCGAGAACTCAACGCGTAAATTCTCGAATTTTTGAAATCAATAAAAAAAATTCAAAAATAACAAAACACATCATCAACAAAGAAAATAACAACAAAGAAAACAAACAATAAAGAAAACGACAATGAATTTTGGCAAGTACAGAAGGTTGGCGTTGTTTGTGCTGAGCATTGTTGCAATAGTTTCTTTGGTTAACAACTTTGCTACTAATAATAGTATATTTGTTCGAAAAGCTGCTAATGGTGAATCAATTATTCCATTAGGTTGTGAATTAAAAGAAGAAAAAGATAATAAACAAATTAAATCTTATTTAACAAATAAAAAATATAATAAAAAATTTCAAAAATTTTATACAGAATTATTTAAATTATTTGGTGAACAAAAATTAAATATTACAACAGTTGAATTAAATTCAAAAGCTTTAAATCGTGATTCAAATTTTAATTGGAATTTTCATGAATTATTAAAACATATTACTTTACCAATTGAACAAGTTTTAAAATGGAAAAAAATGCATGAACAAATTTATGATTCATTACCTTCAAATTTTCCTCAAGGTTTATATAGAGGTAAAGGTTATGTTTTTATTGGTGGTGGACAATTTAGTTGGTTATCTTTATTATCAATAAAATCTTTAAGATTTTATGGTTCAACTTTACCTATTGAATTAATTATTCCAACTCCAGAAGAATATGAAGAAGAATTATGTGAATTAACTTTACCAAAATTAAATGGGAAATGTATTTTAATGTATGATGTTTTAGGTGAAGAAATTATGAATAATATGGAAATTAAAGGTTATCAATATAAATCTTTAGCATTAATTGTTTCTTCATTTGATGATGTTTTATTAATGGATAGTGATAATGTTGTTGTTACAAATCCAGATGTTTTTTTTAATGTTAATCCATATTTTGATAAAGGTATGGTTTTATGGCCAGATTATTGGTTAAGAACTACATCTCCATATTTTTATGATATTGCAAATATAACAATTAAAAATAATAGATTTAGAAAAGGAAAATTTCCATTAGATTCTCCAATTTTTGATATTAAAGATATTGATTCAGTTCCTTTACATGATTATCAAGGTGCAATTCCAGATTTATCAAGTGAAAGTGGTCAATTAATGTTAAGAAAAACAGATCATTTAAAAACAATGTTATTATCTTTATTTTATAATCTTTATGGACCAAAATTTTTTTATAGATTATTATCTCAAGGTCAAAGTGGTGAAGGTGATAAAGATACATTTATTGCAGCTGCAATAAAAGCAAATGAAACTTTTTATCAAGTTAAATCTCAAATTAAATCATTTGGTTGGTTTGAAGATCATGAATTTAATGGAGTTTGTATGGGTCAAAGAAATCCAATTCAAGATTTTAATTATTTTGAAAATTTTAAAAATACAAAATCATTTAATTTTAATATTTCAGAATATGATGATGAATCTTGTGATATTTTTACAATTCATGCAAATTTTCCAAAATTTAATCCATATAAATTATGGAAAGAAAAAAAATTAAGAAATAAAAAAAATGAAGAAATTAGATTATATTCAGATATTTCAAAATTTTTACCTGGAGTTGATGATTTTGAAAAATTTCAATATGATACAATGAATCAATTATTATGTAATGAAACTACAAAAATTAATTTAAAATATTTTCAAGATAAAGATATGATTAAAGTTTGTGCATTTATTGAAGATCATATTGATTTTTTAATTAAAAATCCCCCACCAACATAATTAGCATTACATCATAATTTCATATTACCCACTCATGTTATCAATTTCATCATACTCGGTCATCATGATCATTTGACCTCATCTAACCTGTCATTTAATGCGTCATTTTCCATTAACTTTTAATGTACAATAACTTATTTTATTAAATGTAGCTACTATTTCATATTTATATATCAACTGATAAACTGTCAAATTTTGACTCTGTTTATGTACTCCGCATTTTTAATTAAAATTCAAACAAATTTGTCATTGAAGTTAAAACCCTAAAGAAGTAAAGTATTATGTTGTCACTGGTCATTTCAACTCATTTCAATAATTGATATGACTGCTCCAATTGTGATAAATGGAGATTGTTTAACTTTGGCAGTTCAAAATGCGCGGTGCATATTTTAACCTGCTTTGAGCAAATGAAATTGTTATCTGTGAAAAAAAAAATAAATATTTAGGCACTTAACTAATATTTAAATTGAATGAATTGCTCAATGTGAAAAAAAGATAGAAAAAGAATATATAACTATGACTACTTATTACGTTATTCCAAAACATTGTGAAAATTATCATAATTATACAAAAAGACAACGTCATGAATTTCAACTTTTTGATAATTCAATTAAAGAACTTGAAAGTTTGTTTCAAAAAGATTTGAAAAGACCAAAATTAAACTTGAATTTTAAATCAACAACAAAATATAATGATATTAATAAATATCCAATAAATTCAAATTTTACACTTTATGAATATTTAGAAAAAGATATTAATAATTCCTTTACACAAACTTTGTTCCCAAAACGACAAGTTAAACCAGCATGCAAGGTCATGCGTGATTCTGCAAGTTACAAGACAAAATTAAAATCAATACAAAATTCAGTATCAACTCTGACACCTTTGACACCAAGTTTGATTAATACTAATACAAGTACAAGTACAAGTACTCAAATTACTCCAATTCTAAGGGATAATTTAGAACATAATAATAATATTTCTTGTCTTTTTTTAGATGATTTAAATGATACTTTGGTTAAAAGTGGAGAGGAAATTAAACAAATTCCTAGTGAAAATTTTAAATCAGTTTTACAAACAATTTTAATAAAAAATAAAGATTAGTGGTTGGGAAAATATTTATAGGATTACGGAGGCATTATACAATTTGGCATTATACATTCATTAATTAATTATTCATGTAGTTGTTTTTCTAACCAATCTTTAGCTTCTTTACCAATATTATCAATTAATACCTTATGTTTAGTATTAATATCAGTTGTTGTCCATTTTTTTAATATGATAATTTCTTTTTCTTCATGAATAATTTGATAAATCCACCAATTATTTTTAATTTTAATTAATTTTTCAACTTGTTTATTATTTGGACTATCAAAATTTTGTGTTATATGATTAATTATTTCTTTATGAACTAATAATGATTGTTCTTTTGAAATTGATAAATCATATGGATTATCTGTAACATTTTCAATTTCTAATTTATTATCATCATTTTTAGGTATATTTGGAAAATTTGATTTAATTATATTTGGTGTATTAATAACATAATAAAATTTATAATCTTGAATTTTATTAATTTGATTATTAAGATGTTTATCAATTTCATATCCAATTTTTTTCATCATCCATTCTTGAGAATCATTTAATTCTTTACCTGTTGAATCATAAAGTGAAATAATTAAATAATTTAAATGTTTATATAAAACAATTTGAAATTCACCTTCATTTAAATAAATTTTTTTTTTAAAAAAAAAATCATCATCATTTGTTGTATCATCTAATTGAGGTAAAGAATCATTAGATAAATTTTTACCACTCATCCATGATGGTAAAATATTATTTAAATTTTTAATGACTTCAACACCTGCATTAACACTTGTAGTAACACCAGTAAGATCAGAAACATCACTTAATGTATTATAAACAAGTTTAAATGGATCATAAATATATTCAGTTTTTGAAGAAATTTCTGTTGAATTAATTTGCCGTATTATAATATCTTTTTCAATAAATTTAAAATCATATTCATCATGTTGTTTAATCCAATTAAATAATCGAATTTCTGAATCAATTGATATAACATTATCATCTTCTCTATACATTAATCCATATTTGGAATAATTAGATTTATCACAATTAAATATCCAAATTTTTTTTAAAAATGTAGATTCTTTAAATTCTTTAATTAAAGGAAATGAATTTAAAATTAATTCACTTGAACGTAAATTTTGATATAATTTCAAAAATCCATCACCATTTAAATTTAATTGAAAATTTTTTAACCAATAAATCCACCAATTTTTAATAATTTTTGGATTTTTATCAAAATTGTCAAATAATAACATGAATTGATCAACACCTTCTTTAATAGAATTTTTAATAAAAGATAAAGGTGCACCTCCATTAAAATATTCAATTTTATCATCATCATTATTATTAGTATCACTGATCTTATTCAAAGTAAACCCCAAACAAATGACATATTGTTGATAATAAACCAATACAATTCTTGAATTGTTCAGTTCTAAATATTCCAATTCCTCATCAGTAAAATTTTTTTTAAATTCTCTTAATCCTTGAATCAATCCAATTCTTCTAATCTTTGCCTGTTTAGCAACTTCATCATCATCATCATCATCATCATCATCAACTTTAGTTGATATATAAACCAAAATATGTTCATCTGATTCCCCTAATTTATCCATTTTGGACGGTTCAAAAACGCTGAAAAGCGTGATCTGGGACTCTTCCACACAATTAGAGTCCCCAGCAAATATATTCATATCTTAAACAGCTTAAATCAACACTTTTTTAATAAATAACTTTAACAATGTTGTCAAGTTTATTTAACACGGCGGGTAAATTTTATTTTCAACATTTTTCATATGAACGGCAAAAACATCAACATCAACATCAACAATTTTTCAATTAACAATTTGAAAAAAGAGAAAAAAGAATTAGAAAATCATGGTGTTGGCTGATTTGGGTAGAAGAATCAACGATGCTGTTGCTGGTGCCATCAAAACTAATGATGTTTCTGAAAATGCCATTGATTTAATGTTGAAAGAAATTTGTAATGCTTTATTAGAATCAGATGTTAATATTAAATTAGTTATGAAATTAAGAAAAGAAATTAAGGCTAAAATAAATATGGATGAATCTATTCAAGGTGCTAATAAGAAAAGATTAGTACAAAAAGTTGTTTTTGATGAATTATGTTCATTAGTTGATACTGAAACTGAACCATATAAACCAAAAAAAAATAAATCAAATGTTATAATGTTTGTTGGTTTACAAGGTGCTGGTAAAACTACATCTTGTACAAAATTAGCAGTTTATTATCAAAGAAGAGGGTTTAAAGTTGGTTTAGTTTGTGCTGATACATTTAGAGCTGGTGCTTTTGATCAATTAAAACAAAATGCAACAAAGGCAAGAATTCCATATTATGGTTCTTATACAGAAACTAATCCTGTTAAAGTTGCAAAAGAAGGTGTTGATAAATTTAAAAAAGAAAAATTTGAAATTATAATAGTTGATACTTCAGGTAGACATAGACAAGAAGATGATTTATTTCAAGAAATGATTGAAATTGGTGATGCAGTTCAACCAGATCAAACTATTATGGTTTTAGATGCTTCAATTGGTCAAGCTGCTGAATCTCAATCTAAAGCTTTTAAAGAATCTTCAAATTTTGGTTCTATAATATTAACAAAATTAGATGGTCATGCAAAAGGTGGTGGTGCAATTTCTGCAGTTGCAGCAACAAATACTCCAATTGTATTTATTGGTACTGGTGAACATGTTCAAGATTTTGAAACTTTTTCTCCAAGATCTTTTATTTCAAAATTATTAGGTATTGGTGATATTCAAGGTTTAATGGAACATGTTAAATCTTTAGATTTAGATTCAAAAGATACAATGAAAAATTTTCAAGAAGGTAAATTTACATTAAATGATTTTCAAACTCAAATGCAAAATATTATGAAAATGGGTCCATTATCACAAATTGCAAGTATGATTCCTGGAATGGGTCAAATGTTAGGTAATGTTGGTGAAGATGAAGCTTCAAATAGAATGAAAAGAATGGTTTATATTATGGATTCAATGACAAAAAAAGAATTAGATAGTGATGGTCAAATTTTTATAGATGAACCTTCAAGAATCATTAGAGTTGCAAGAGGATCAGGTACTTCTTCAACAGAAGTTGAAATGATTTTATTTCAACAAAGAATGATGGCTAGAGTTGCTCAACAATCTAAATCTATGATGGATGCTTCAAAAACTGGTGGTTTAGGTCCAGGTGGATTAAATCAAGCACAATTACAAAGAGGAATGCAACAACTACAGCAAAACCCAGGAATGATGAATAAAATGATGGAAATGATGGGTGGTGCTGGAGGTGCTGGAGGTCCTTTTGGTGGATTAGGTGGTGGTTTACCAAATATGCAAGATATGATGAAGATGATGGGTGGTGGAGGTGCTGGTGGGTTACCAGATATGTCTCAAATGATGAATAACCCACAAGTACAACAAATGATGAAGCAATTCGGCATGTAAATTTTAATATAAATATTTTTCCTGTAATATTTTCGTAATATTTTCCCTGTAATTAACTATCCTGTCATGAGTACACTTTGATTTCCTAATTTGGAAGTCTAGATTTTAATATGCAGAAGTTGAAAAATGAAGTTACAAAATTGGTTCATCAAATTACTGAAAATTGTTGGAATTTTAATCAATTTTACAATTTAAGCAATTAAAATAACAAATTTAAGTTTTAAGATATATTGGTGAATTAATTGGACATTAATATTAAAGTGATTTATTTTTAAACCCATTTGAAATTATAAAATATTAATAAATTTTTTTTAGAAACTAGCATGCCGCAAGACGTCAAACTAGGTATCTCAAATAAAGAGAATGAGAATGATTATGAAAGTCCAATTAAACAAAGAGTTCAAAATAAACAATTTGATCTTACACCAATAAAGAAATCTTCAATGAATATTTTAACAAAAGAAAGTCCTTCAAAAAATAATAATTTGGATACACCAAGAAGATCTGGTCGAGTTATTGAAACTTTACATAATGAAATTGATGATTTAAAACATCAACTTTTAAAATCAAAATCACAAAATGATGAATTTAAAAAAAATAATGAAATTTTACAAAAAAGAAGAGATCAATTAGTTGAACAATTATCAAATTCAAAACATGAAGTTGATACTGTTAATTCTTTATTACAAAGAAAACAAAGAAGAATTAATGATTTAGAAGAACAATTAAGTGAATTAAGTAGTTCAAATGATGATTTAAAATTTAAACATAAAAATTTATCTGTTAAATTAAATAAATTAGAAGAAAATGATTCAAAAATTACTCATGATTTTGAAAGATTAAAAATTTCTTATGATACTTTAATTTCAAGTCAAAAAGAATATAAAAATCATTATTCAACTCAAATTAAAGAATTAAAAGATCAATTAAATAAATTTGTTAAAGAAAAAGAAGATTATATTACAAAAAATATTACATTAATTTCAAAAAGTGATACTTCAATTCATAGAGCTATTAAATCTGTTAATTTAAGAACTAAAGAAATTGAAAATGAAACTGAATTAAGAAAAAATAAATTTGATGAAATTATTTTAAAACTTTCAAATGAAACTTCAAAATCTTTAAAAGAATCTATGGAAATTTTTAATGATATAAGAAAATTATTTGAAATAATTGCAGATAGAACAGATATTAATAAAGATGAATTAATTAAAAATTTTTTAGAAAATCATCCAGAAAAGACAAATCCATTTGATTTGAATGATATTAATATTAAAGATCCTTCAACTCCAATTATTGTTAAGAAAAGAGGTGAACGTCAATCTTCTTTAATTGAAGATCAAAGTTATAGATCTTTAAGTAATGAAGATAAAGTTTTGATGTTAAGTAAAGAATTAAATGGATCAATTCCTAATAAACATAGAACAACACCAAATGTTAAGATTCAACCAAAGCTTGAAAATAATAATAATTATAATCGGTCAAATTCAAGAAAATTATCTTTTTCATCATCTCCAACACATTCTAGAAATTCTTCATTATCTAAATCTAGAAATACAACAAATTATAATAATAATGGTGGTCATTCAAGAAGATCTTCAAGAATTTTTATGAATTCATCATCATCAACTACACAAGATTCTATTAATTCTATAACTCATTCAATTATAACTAATCCAACTAGTAATAGTCCAGAATTAGGTTCATCAATTGAATTTGGACAACCACCAAAAAGAAGAAGACGTAGAAGAAGAAGAAGAAGACGTGGTAAAAAACAAACAGGAGAAGTTGAAGAAACAGAAGGTGTTGAAGTTGATGTAGAAGAAAGTGAATCTGGAGAATCATCATAAAAAGCATTAAATATTCATTCTACAATTTCATAAATAATAATAAAATTATTCACTCTACAAATTTCATAAATAATAAAAAATTATTATTACTCTATATACTCATAAATCATTATAAATTGCAATTGTCCCATCATCATAACCCACAGCCAAATAATCACTCTGTATAATCTGTATATCTCTTCTATTTAAAGATATGGCTTGAGGTATAGTAGTTGAAGGTATTTCATGTCCTTGAATAACAGAAAGACATTTTGGTTTAACAATTAAATTTTTTTGATTTAAAACATCTGTGGAATTTGAATTATCAGATATATTTCCAATGATATTTAAATCTCCTTGAATTAAACCTTTTGGTTTTTTAAAAATTGCATCTTCTTCAATAGTTGTTGAACCTTGTTCTCTAGTTTTAAATTTAAAAAATTTAATAAATCCATTCCATGAAGCTAAAATTAAATGATTTTTTATACTAACCATATCTTGAATTTTTCCAAATTTATTTGGAATATTTAATAATTCAGAAACCATACTTAATTTATGAACAACAATTGTTGATTTTATTGAAGAAGAAAGAACAACTTGATATTTATCATCATAAATTAATGATAAAACAGGATTTGGGAAATGAGTTATTGATATAGTTAATACTTTAAAAGTTTGTTGTTTTGTATCAATATTTATAGATATAACATGACCAGATTCAAATCCAATAAAAATTAAATCTTCTTTTACCCATAAAATTCTCATTATTATACCAAATTTATCAATTTTAAAATTTTCATCATTAATATCTTCATCTTCATGTCTTTTTAATTTAAATTCACTAAAATCATGTAATTTTTCAGTCTTTATATGTGTAAATAAATCAACAGCATTAAAAACACGTTTTAATTTTGATTCATCTAAATTAATATTATTATTATTATTATTATCATCATCATTTTGAATAATAAATTCAATATCATAAATATCAAAATAATTTGAATTCATAGTATTTGAAGTGATTATATAATGATCATAAACTTGAACATTATTAAAATTTAAAGAATTAACAGGTAATTGATATTTTTCTTGAAGTTTAATACAACCATTATTATCAAATAATTTCCAAAATTTAACAATATTATCACGTCCATGAGTAATAAACATACCAAAAAACCCACTATTTATTACACGAGTATTTTTATCTATTCCTAATTGTTGTAATGTTAAAACTTGATCTTTATGAGCTTTTATTTCTAAAATTGGTCTTCTAGTGGCAAGATCCCATAATATAACAACACCTAAATCATCACCAGTTAATAAATATGGTTTCAAAAATGGTTGATTTTCATTAATATTTGTAATCTTTATATTATCTTTTTTAATTGATGTAGTATCATCTATTTGATTTAATTTATTACTTGTTCTCAAAGCAATTGGAATATAAAGAAAGCATTGGGAAGTGATTGCTTGCTTGTGTTTCCTGAGCGTACAGAGCGGGTACTTGAACGAGTCAGATGCTAGCGATGACATGGAATGATTCTCTATAATCGATATAACTGCTGTTGATGTTGTATTCACAAGGATTTTAATGGCGGGTATATAAGGTAATTTATTTGGTATATTTTTAGTTTTTTTTAAAATCAAAACAAAAGATTGAATTCCGAGGGAAAATGAAAATACTTTAAAATAGAAACCCTCGGATATTGTCTATGTTGTTGTTTGAACTATTAATAGAGTTGAATATAAGTAAAAGTTAGTGGATTTGTTATAATTGGCTAATAGTATATATTTATATAAATTATGTATAGATAATTAAATAATATTTATATGTAAATTTAAAATCTTGAAATATTTAGAAAATATCTTTTAATTGTTTGTAAATTTAATTTTTATAAATTTCACCCAAAAAATAAATATATTCAACAACAATTTATATATTATACAATCAATATGGCTTCATTTTTAAAAAAAGCTACTTTTGTTACAGTTTCAAGTGCTGCAGCATTCACTTTATACTGTGCTAATGTTGTTTATGTTGGACCTTATATTGAAAAAAACCCATTTAATTATAATAGATTATCTCAATGGAATAAATTTAAATATAATATTATTGGTACTAATGATGATATTACATTATCTCAATCATCAAAAATTGTTAATCAAAATCATAATAAACCTACATTAGATTATTATGAACAAATTATTGATATTGATAATACAGAAAAAATTTTAAATAAATTTACAACAAATGATGAAATTTTAATTGAATTACAAAAAGGATTTTTTAATGGTCCAACTTTATATTTTCATAGATTTTTATTATCACCATTTTTTAAAAGTAATCCTGATTTTAATAGAATTTCTGGATTTAGTAAAAATGAATCAATTTTAAAAAATTTAAATCCTGAACAATTACCAAAAATTGCTCAAGAAAAAATTGTTTTATTACCAAAAAATGATTCTTTAAATTATATTTGGGAAGGTGTTCCAACTGATAGTGGAATTTTACCAAAACAATCTATTGTTTATGGATTATTTCAAGTTCAAGATTATGGTGAAAATTCTTTAAATGGTGGATTTTATGATGTTACTATTGGTTCAGATTTCTTAAGTATTGCAGCTATTCATAGAATTGAATATGAAATTTTAGGTAATAAAGATGGTGAAAAAAGAATGGTTGTTAGATTAGTTAATTATAATAATAAAACCCTTAAAAATGGTGGTGAATTTATTGATGAAACCAAAGGTTTACATGAATTTATGACTAGAACTATTGTTCATGATGTTGTTAGAACTTTAATTAAAGATGCAAATAAAAAACCAGATGTTTCAAATGATCAAGGTACTGGTACTACTGGTACTGGTACTACAACTACAACTTCCACCCAACAAAATGTTAATACTACTCAAACTATACCAAAGACTAATTAAGATTATATAAAGTGTTTAGAAATTGTATTTATCTGTACCTGACTCTCTGTAAAAATTTTATGAATGCACCTTTAAAACTGTCAATCTTACATGCACACCCATGTAATTAAAATAATTGATGTTTGCATAATCAAACATATTTCAATTGATTTATATATATATACTATATATTCTTAGTATGATAGTGTCTAGATTCGTTTGTTTGAAAAGGTTGTTTTTAATCATGCTTTATTTTCCTAGATTCTTATAAAAATTAAACAGTATGGTTAATATCCTTTATCCGATGAATTAATTTAATTATGCAATGTTGATCTTCGGAAAAATAATAATTTCTACAATTTTAATAACCATAATTCAATTAATTAATATTAAATTAAAAATTACAAAAATTTCAGTTATACATTTTTTAAAAATGGCAATTTTAACCATTAGCTCAACTAATTTCTTAAGCAGAAACAGGAGCAGCAGTTGGTGGAGCAGCACCTAAACCTGAAGAAAGAGTAGGTGAACCATCATCAGCTGGATAATCTGGAATTTCAGATCCACCTTCACTAGTAGCTCTTAAAGCAACTGAAGTACCATTAACACCAGATGGGTTTGTTGCATACAATGCATTCAACAATCCAGAACGTTTAGCCAATCTTTGAGATGGTGATGAAGTAACTGGAACAGCATAAAAAGCTTCAGAACCCTTGTATAACAAATGCCCATTCTTAATAGAAAAGTTGTTATCTGGTTTATCAGAAACAACCAATTGTCCCTTATCATTAACAGTCAAGTATTGACCTTCTGATGGAGATGGTGATGGGGATGGAGATGGTGATGGTGATGGTGATGGGGATGGAGATGGAGAAGGTTCTGGAGATGAAGATGGAACTGGAGAGGAAGAAGGTTCTGGAGAGGAAGATGGCTCTGGAGATGAGGATGGAGCACAAGATGAGGAAGAAGGCTCTGGAGATGATGAAGGCTCTGGAGATGATGAAGGTTCTGGAGATGAGGATGGAGCACAAGATGAGGAAGATGGAATTGGAGAGGAAGAAGGTTCTGGAGATGAAGAAGGTTCTGGAGAAGGCTCTGGAGATGAAGAAGGAGCAATTGAAGAAGAAGGTTCTGGAGATGGAACAATTGAAGAAGAAGGCTCTGGAGGAATTGGGCAAGACTTCTTTCTACAAGCAATAGTTGCAAAATCATCACCAACAGCCTTTAATTGTGGAGCAATAGCATCAACATTAGCAGATCCTGGAGCTGGGGAACCAGTATTACCACTTGGTTCCAAAACTTCAAAAGCACCACCATCAACCAATTTACCTTTCAAGACAACACCAGAGTCACCTAAATAGGCTTCACCATCATTAATAACAACAGATTGATATTGTAAATTAGAACCAGAGTTAATAGAAACCAATGTAAAAGCATCAGTTTCATCAGTATTATTTTTAACATTTGGAGTTGGTAAAGAATTGACAATAGTCAAACCAGCTAAAGCAGATAAAACAAATTTAGAATTAAACAACATTTTTTTAGTAACTTGATAATAAAGTCGGAAAAATTTATGGAATAACTGTAATAATTTAGCTGTTTAAATAGACAAAACTTTAGCAATTTTGTATATTAATAGTTTGCTGAATTTTGTGTATACAACATTTTTTGAGAGTTTAATTACATTGTTAATAGTATTGATGTAAATTATAATTTATAAAGGTACCTTTTTGAACTTTGATTTTAGAATAATGCAATTTACTGCGAGTTGAATAAAAAAATTGATTTAAAATATTAATTACTGTAAAAAGTTATGTCGGATAATCATGTGAAAGTTAAATTAAAGTTGGATTGTAATTCACTTGTACAAAAAGGAAACACAGTTGAATGTAATACAGGGACCCGAGTACCGACTTCGCTAATATTTTATATATATCCATTCAACCAACCAAAACGGACTCCAATTTAATGTCAGTCTGAATAAAGTAAATCTACACCATCATACGGAATCCTTTTAATTTAGTTCCTGATATTTGACACAAATTTATAATTAAATTTAAATTTCAAGGAATTTTCTAATAACATGATTGTATATACGATATTATACGATATTGTACGACACGGTTCATTCAACCGAGCAACAAATAAGTGTATATAATTATAATTATAAAGGAACAAGAAACGGAGTCCCAAAACATATAAAACACATAAACATAAACATATAGACATACCTCTTGGTAAAGGACAACTCTGCTCCATCAACATTATTGACACCAAACAAACCAATTAAACCGGACTCCCTTGTAAGAAGCATTCAAACGCGGGTTTTCCAGCCAATCACAAATGCCTCAAAATAAGCGTGGAAGCGATGAGGAGGATTCCTACTGCAAGAGCTGCAATGTATGTGCAACACTGCTAGTTAACACTTGCACTTTAAACGCACCACTTGAGAATAATCACTCAAGTATGAAACTTATGGAGAATACATCCATACAAAGCGATATAAAATCAAATGATATTCCTTTTAGAATTAAGTAAAATGGATTGTAATTAAAAAATTTCTTATTTTATTTTTATTTATTTTTATTGTTAATTTCCACGTTGATTGCTTTAACGTGAAAGTCTGTTGATAGTGATAACCACCACATCTAAATTTTTTTTTTTTTAAACTTGTTCACAGGAACATAACTTTATTATCGCTGGGTCTAGACAAACATTAAAAAAGAGGGGTATGTCAAACGTCAAGATTCAACCAAAATCAATCAAAGTTGATGATTTGCTTCAATATATTCAGCAAACAAATCTTCCCAAACCAAAATTATTAAAATCATGTATTAGATGCAGGAAGCATAAAACAAAATGTGATGCATTTTTAATGTCACCTGGACCATGTTCACATTGTGCTCGTAAAGGTATTGAATGTAAAATTGATTATGTTTTACCACCACAAAGATCTGATAATTTAAAAAAATTAATTTCAAATGTTGATGAAATTAAATTAGAATTTAATAAATTAGAACAAATTTATAAAAATCATTTAAAATTTTTAGGTTTAAATGTTATTTCTTTTGATCAATGGAAATTAAATGGTTGTACAGATTCTGTTATTGATGATGATTCTTTTGAAGTTTTAAAATTATCAAATGGTTTATTTATTTCAATAAAATTATTAACAAAATCAAATGAATTAATTATAAATAATAAAATTATTAATATTAAAGAATTTGAAAAAAATTTAAAAAATTTATCAATTTTTTTAAATCAATTTTATCAAATTTTTAATGATTCAATAAATTTATCAGATTCTACATCTGATGAATCTTCAGTTGGTTCACCTGCTGAATTTAATGATTATGAACAAATACCAACTGAAGCTACAGCCCAATTTGATAATTCTTGGTTAGATTTAAATTTTTCTGTTAAAAATATGTTTAAAAAAAATAATTTTTTATTATTATTATTAATTTCATATTATTATAATAATCAAGATGATTTAAAATCTTTATATAATCAATTTTTAGAAGATTATTTACAATCTTTTTATCAATTTATTTCAAATGTTAATAATTATTCAAATTCTTCAACTTATTCAAATATTTTATTAACAAAATTTATGAATTCAAAAAAAAATTCATTTCATTTTAATAAAAATCAATTAAAAAAATTAATTGATATTGAAATTTTTAATAGTGAAATTTATTTAAAAAAATTAATTCAATTATTATTTTTAAATGTTATTTTATTTGGAATTAATGAAAATTATGATTATTTATTAATTTTAAATGAATTTATTCAATTTATTGAAACAAATATTAATAATAATAGAAAAAAAATTAATTTTGAAAAATCAATTTGTTTAAAATTTATTTATAAATTTACAAAACTATTTAATTATTTAAATAATAATGATTTTGATATTGAAATTGGGGGTTTAAATAATTTTGATATTATTGATAATTTTATGATATTAGCTCATTATGATACTTTATTTTATTCATCATCAGAAAAATCTTTATTTAATAATAAACCTATTGATTTTTTTAAATTAAAATCAATTTTTAATCAATTTATTAATATTTGGAAAAATTTATTATATCAATGTTCAACACAAAATTATTATTTATTTCCAATTGAATTATTATTAGAAACTTTTATTATTAATTGTTTAATTTTAATTAATCATGGATTTAAAGAATTTAATTCAATTTTAATTAATTTTTTATCATGTTTTAATCAAAATAATTTAAGTTTGGAATCTTTAGAACTTGTTGAATTTTTTAAATCTTTTTCTTATAATATGATTAATGATTTAAATTATTGTTGCAAAAAATATAATTTATTAGTTAATTATTTATGCATGCATAAAGTTAATTTATTAGATTTAAAAATTAATGATGTTCAATTAATTCTTGAAAATATTGATTGGAAAACTGATTCAACTGATGATGTTTTAAAAAAAATTGGTGTTATTTAATTACATATTTATATATTTATACAAGGGATTATTGCAGGTTCAAGATACCATTATATACATTATTTATTTATTTTGTACAAGTGTAGAGCTCATACCAACTTTATATTTTTTCAATTGTTCAACAACTAAAAAAATAATAATTGTATTTGGAGTTAATCTAATAAAACTTGGTAACCAACCTTTAAATAAAAAACTTGGTCCTTCAGTTTTAAATGCTTTAATTAAAGCTTTATAAGATCCATTATTTGAATTCATAATTCTTGTTTTAATAACATCTGCAGGAGAACAAATAGTTGTTGCAACAAATCCAGAAATAAAACTTGAAATTAAAAATAATTTAAAAGTTCCATCTTTTAAATCAAATTTTTTAACTAACCATTTTTTACTCATATCATAACTAACAACTTGAGAACATGTCATTAAAACACCTCTAACAAGATTTGGACCTAAACCTCTAAACCAACTATTTAAACCTTCTTGTTTATAAATCTTGTATAATCCATCAATTGCATTTTTATAACCTCTTCTTTTTTCAAAAGGTAATGCAGTATCATTTTGCATTCTAATATTAACAACATCAGCTGGATTACCAATAATTCCACCAGCTGCTCCACTAATCATTGAACATCCTAATAAATAAATCATTTCATTTGGAACTTTTTCTTTTAAAGTATCATATAATCCAAATCTCATTAATGAATAAGTACATTGTCTTAATATTGCTGCACTTAAACCTGAATATAAACCTTTAATACCTTCTTGTTTTAAAATATTTGAAGCCATTGAAAATAAATGTCCATTTCCATTTAATGCTTGTAATCTAACTTTGGCTAAATCTAATGGATGTGTTGCAATACATGCAACAATTCCACCAACACCTCCATACCAAAATGGATAACTTAATGAACTCATATTGAACTCCACTTTATCAATTAAATCAAGTTGTCAATTCTAGAAATTAAAAATTGTTTAAATTTCTAGAATAACAACCCCGCACCATGGCTGAACTCCATCTAAAAATGGGGTGCATAAACACACATAAATATATACATATTTATACATTCATCTACAGTAAACAATAAACAATAACATTTATGGGTATCTAAGAAATCTAAAGAACCTTTTCCAACGTAGTAAAGAATATTTATATAAATCATTTGTAAAATTGTGGTTCATTAAAAGCTTCCATACATTCAGTATATTGAGCTAAAGTAAATGAAGCCAAGAAACAATAAGAACCATTACAATCATCAGTACCAATACAATTTGGTGTAAATGGTGAAAATCTTTTTTTATAATTATTATAAGTTTGTGCAACTTCTTCACTTGAATTAACAGCAGATGCAATCTTGGACCAATAAGTAGCATTTAATGGAGCAGTTTCTGGCCAATCAACAACATTATTATAAGCTTCTCTTGCTGAATATTCAAATTCCCAAATTGGTTCTTCTGAATCATTAATAAAAGTTTCATTTAATTTTGTATAATAATTAAAAGTATTCATAACTTGATGAGTTTTTTTATCAATTGTATAATATCTCCAAGATGGATTATTTTCAGTTAATGGAGTAACTGCTTGAGAAATTAATGCAACTGCAATTGCATTTTCTTCAGATTTTTCATTAACTTCTCCATCATATAAAATATTAAATTGATCTAAATGTGTATGACCAAAAAAAATTTGTGCAATTGTATATGGTGCAAATCTTTTAACAATTTGTCTAAAAACTTCTGCAGGAATTGGTAAAGCTTCTTGAATAAATGGAATATGTGCAATAATCCAAACTCTTTGACCTTTTGCTTCAGATTCTAATAATTCATCAATTAAAAATTGAAATTGTCCAAATGAATCAATATCTGTTGCATTCCAATAAGAATAATAATTTTTAACATAATAACAATTTGAATTTAATGAAATAACTTTTAAATTTGTTGAAGTTTCGACTGCAAACCCAGTATAATGTTTTCTAACATATCTTGCAGTTGAAGAATTAATCCAACCATATTCTTCCCACATTTCTGCCATTAATTCTGCATTCCATGTAAATTCATTTGCAAATCCAGATTTTTCTTGTGCAATTTGTGCATATGGATAAGTATCATGATTACCTAAAACACCATAAACTGGAATATCTTTTAAAGTTGCTTTCATATCTCTAAAAATATATTCTTCTGATAAAATAATATCTTTTAAATTTGTATATTTATCTTCATCATGATCAACTAAATCACCAGTAAAAATTGTAAATTGAAAATCTAGATCTAATTCTTCTTGATGTTTTGCAATAGATTTTAAAGAACTATTAATTAAAACTTCAGGAGAATCACATTCATAATGACCAAAAGTATTTGCAGGCCACCATGCAGAATTATTACCTAAAACATCAATTTCATCATCAGATTTAACATAATTAAAATCTTCATCATACCAAGATGGTGTAAAAGATAAATTTGCAACTTGATCAGAAGTATAATTTAAATGTTCAGTAAAATTATAATTTTCTGGTAATGGATATTTATTTGAAGAATGTGGAGTACAACACATACCAGCAGAACAATTTGCTTCACCACCAATTTCATAATCTAATTCAATATGAAAATCTGAAACATGTAAAACATTATAAGTTTCATTTGAAGGTTCTGGAGCATGTTCATATTCAGGTTTTTTTGGAGGCCAATATGAACTCATATCAATTTTTGGAGTTTTTGGTAATTTACATGCATTTTTTTCTTTAAAATGACAAAATAATTCACCATCATAACCAGATGGATCCATTAAATATAACATATTTGCAAAATTACCACCAGCTGAAGAATTTGAAACAGTATTTCTACCATAAGTTGTTTCACAAACTCCAGGTTTTGCAATTTTATTTTCTTTACACCATTTGGTAAAAACTGGGAAAACTAAATCAGGTCTAGTAATTGCAATTTGTTTACCAATTTGTAATCTAGTTATACATTTTGAACATTTTGTTGCATTAAGTGCAGTACCATTAAATTGTGTAACATCATTTAATTGTTTAGTAAAAATATCAATTAATTGAGAATCATCTGGATGATACCCTAAAGATTCATAAATTTTATCAATATTAACATCTTCACCAAAATTTGGAGAAACTGGAGCAGGAACAGCTAAAGCAGTGGTGGCTAATAATGCTAAACCTAGAATAGAAACCATTTTAACTATTGATAGATAACAAAAAAAAAAAAAAGATTAAAAATCGAGGAAATAAACCCAATTTAAACGAAGAAATACATACGAAGAAAATTCAACTCCATTAGTGCTATGTTTTAGTTTCCAATCTGCAAATCTTGCCTTATTATTGGATTTGCTACATGATAATTATCCAAAATGGGTTAAACATCTGTACGGAAAAATGATAAACGTGGTACATTCTTTAATGAGATTACCATTTTAAGATGATCATGGTCTACTTCTGGAGAAAAGAAAATCTGAACTGAGTAATCAATAGATACAATATCACCAACCCTCATTCATAATTTCCTTGAAATTTACTATTCAATTTAATATCATATTCTTTTACTGATTGCACTGATTGTACCTCAACTCTTGGTCGTACTTATGCAACTTGACGCACCAATTTGACAAAAAAAGTTTTTAAAACTCCGGAACCGCCACAAATTGGCAGTAAAGAATATTTAATACTCGTGGGAAACGGAAATGAATTCTAAATAAGGACGTTAATTGTATATTAGTTGTGTCACTATATATTTACAGATGACAAGCAAGAGGTATCAAAGTATTAGTTTAATTTTTCATCATGTCCAATAATGCAAATATCTTCAATTCTTCTACCTCTTAAGAATTGTTCAGTAATAAAATTTGTTGATTTTAAATATATTGGAATATTTAAAGTATTGACATTTTTTTTAGTTTTATTTGAATTCTTTTTTTTAGTTGGTTTTTTAATTGAATTCACTGAAAATGTTGTTGTACAATTTTTATAAGGTTTTGGTTCTATTTTATCTGATTTCTTTTTAATAGTTACTGCAGTTTTTAAAGTGCTTGAAGAAAATCCAATAAAATCAGAAATTTCATTTATACTTCTAATATCTGATAAATTTGACTGTGTTGTTTTTGTTGGTAAATCACCTAATACAACTGAAGTTCTTTTATTAGATTCAATTGGTGAAATCATTACATTTTTTTTAGGATTGTAAAGGTATAATGGGAAATAAGTTGCATGCCAATGATCTTCAAGTTTTGCTAAATAACTAAAATAATCTTGAAAACCTGTGTTTTTGCAATGCAAGAATTTTCCAGTAGTATAGTTTTTATCGCTTTTTAATTGTAACAGAAATTGATTTATTTCCGAGACCGATACGAAACATCGATCCTTAGCTTCGAACAAAGTAATTAATTACCTGTCCCTTAGAAAATATACCAATTTTAAATAATTTTGATTATTGTTCATAGCTCCAACAACTTGAGCACAATGGAACAAAGTCCTGAAAATATTCAACAGAAGTGCTCAATATCTTCTTTGATATCAGAAGGTAGTGCATCTGCTGGTTCTAGAAAGTTAGGTGATCAAACAATCTCATCTGAGTACGTTTAAAATGTTTCATTTAAGCTTGTTCATTATTAATAAAATCATAGATTATCTACAATTAAGCTAGCACTAAAGGAAGTTCTAGAAGAATTGCAATCTTCTTTGATTTTGGACTTCCAAAAGATTAACAATGATTTATCTTTGCTTTTAGTGGTAAGTAACAGGGTATTTCCTAAGACTAGTAACTAACCTTTTTTTACAAAGAACTTTGAAACATTAAATTCATGTGAATTTCAATCTTTAAAAGCACACAGCAAAGAGTTTGGAGAGGTGAGTACTGTTGCTAATGAGACTTTGATTTTATTGAATGAACGCAAACATCTTCAAGAGAAAGGAGAAGAATTTAAAGCTATTAAAAATGGGAGTAACAAGGATTCTTTTGTATTTAATGTCGTTACACAAAGAATGATGTATGAAACAGGCGATGGTTCTCTTCCGAGTAAACGCCATCGTTTAGAAAAAGAGAAAGTCCAAATTTTAGAAACTTGGTAAGTATTCAAGATCTGCTTGTTTTTCTTAGCTTTAATATTGACAAATCATAGGTACAGCAGAAACTCTAATAAACCTTACTTAAATGAAACTACTTTAAAATCACTGGTTGATTTGACTGGGTTAACAAAAATCCAAATTAGAAATTGGTATGCACTTACAGCGAAGTTTTGGACATAAGCCCACACTAACACTCTTCTAGGATATCAAACAAACGGTACATCTGCTTTCAGTTGTAATTTTACATGAAAAAAAACTAACGAGATTTTAGGAGAAAAGAAAAGTGCGTTATTATATCGGATGAGCTTTCAGATTTGTTGAAATAAATATATGATTGTTTTTATAAGACGGAGAAAATATCTGTTTCATGCAGGAAATCACAGGTTGATTGATGTATAGCAAATTTATTATATTAATGTTTTTTGAGGCTCCGTTCAATCTATGAAAATGAAAAGAAAACCTGTAGTATTTATATCAACGAAATTTGTTGATCCCTTATTCCTCGTAACCACCAAAGTAACCACCAAGTATTTAGTTATATTTTGAATCTGTTGAAAATTTTTTTTCCTTGATAGTTCTTTTGACTAAACAATGAAGATAAACCCCAAATTTGCAAGAAAATCAAAACCCAAATATGATAATAAGGTTGATATTTCTTTTATAAAGAAAACAAAAAATGTTAAATCAAAAACACTAACTGAATCTCATGATCTTACGCCGAACATTCTTACATTTACGGTAACCAAGTTACCTTCAATCCCCAAACCACCAGCTGAGCTTAAAGAGCTTATACATCAACTCAAAATGGATTATCCAGATGATATTGATGAAAATAAAAAGCAAGCCAAAAAAAGGATCAAAGCTAGACAAAGAGACACCATGAAAATTAATAAAACGAAGTTGAATGGCTTCATGGCATACCGTGCATATCACTCGCGCCTAATTGTTGGTACTGAAGGACAACGGGCTTTATCTGTAGCTATTGGAAAGATCTGGAGTAGAGACTCATCACAACTTGTTTGGAGCAGATATGCTAGTGAATACAGCGACTCGAATTCACCAATGCCATTCGTCGATTGGCTATTAGAGCAAAGTAATATGGAGAGGGATAGCGAGAGAGAAAAAAGGGAATGGGAAGAAACTATAAAAGCTAACGGAAGAGTTGAAGATGTTTGTGTTGATGATACAGGTCAAATTATAAAGACTATGGATGCTGCTAGCAACGCAGTATGTACAACTTCTACGATTCCCATATCAACTACCCATACAGAAGAAACTACATCTGTATATGGTTGTGGTATTCCTTTACAAAAAAAAAGATTTTCAATCGATCCTATCGACCCAACGATTGCAAGATGCGATTAAAAACATCAATAATGTGACAATGTGAAATATTTTATCAATTATAATACATACTTATTCTTCATCACTATCACCATCTCTGTAACCGTATTTTCTAATTTCACCCAAGTTCTTTCTAGCAGCACTCAAAGCATTTTCTAATTTCAAGATTTCAACTTGTTGTTCCATTTCAGCAGTCTTATTTTCATGGTTAGATAATTTAGAGTAATCAATTTCGGTTTCACCATTAGATCTCTTGCTTATGATATCTTGAACTTGTGTGACCAAAGTTCTACAAGCAGATGTGACAGTCTTACTAGCATCTTCTAATTGATCTTGAGTCTTCGACATAAATGTGGCCTTAACTCTTGATGAAGCAACTAATTGAGCAGTAGAAGCAGCAACTTCATTAGAAGCAACGATTAATTCTTCAGGTGAGTTCTTACCACTCAAGACACCATCAGCAGTACTAATCAATATTTTGGTTGAAGCAGCAACTGCTTTTGCAGCAGAGATTAAACCTTCAGTCCATCTATTATGTTTTTTGTAAAATTGTGAACGAGAATCAGAACCTTGATCATGAGCAACAATTTCGTTTTGAGATTCAATAGCAGCTTTGATCAAAAATGAAATGGCATTAGTAACAGCAATTGATGCACTTAGAATTGCTTTGTTGATTTCTAAATCAATAGACGACAAAGTTGGATCTTGTGGTTTGGCTAACAAAGTATTCAAATGAGAAGAAGCTTCAGCAATGGCTTTAGCTGCAGAACTCAATTCTTTATCAACAACTTCACCCAAATCGCCAGATGTAGCAAGCGCTTTTGATCTTGGAGCTAATGCTTCAGTCAAGTTATTTAATTCTTGTAGTTTTTCTTGAACATCTAAATTATGAGAAATGACAACTTCAGTCTTATCTTCTTCGCTACCTTTCAAGTTTGTAGATAACAATGATTGGAAGAATTTTTCTGATTCAGTGGCTGATTCTCTAGCAACATAAATGATTTTATCGGCTTCAGCATCAGTTTTGACAAGTCTTGTAATACCTTTAGAGTTCAACAAAACATCAGCAATAGCAGATGAAAATTCACTAATAGTGTTGATAATGACACTGTGATCAGCATTTGGACCATCAGCAATGAAGTCATTGAAGGAGTCAGCAAACTCAGTTGCAAATGACGATGCTTTTTCAATAACAGATAACAAATATTCCGGGGAAGAATTTTGATTACCAGCTTGCATTGGAGAATCTAGTTCATAAATGGAGTCTTGAATTCTCTTAATAGCACTGGACAAGATAGCATCAACTAAAGAGTTTAATTTGGTCAAATGATCTTCTAGGACCATATCAATTTGTTCATCAACAGCAGCATCTTTTTCTTGTTGAGATTTTGCCAATTCTTTTAAAGCTTCATCCATAGTTTGTTGAACGATTTCTAATTCTTCTTCTTTTTCTTTTAATTGTCTTTCGGTATCTGGGTTGATAGCTTTTGATTGTTCATCTAATTTAGCTTGTAAAGCATCAATTTCTTTTTTGTGTTGAGCAAAAACAGAAGACAAGTTTGAAGATTGGTTTCTTTCAGAGTCATCCAATTTCAAAGTCAAATCTCTAACTTGCAATTCTAATTGATCAATTTCACTATCTTTACCACCTTTAACTTTTTCTAAATCCAATCTAGCTCTATCACGCTCTCTAATCAAACCAGCTAATTCAATATTTTTAGCTTTCAAATCCTTTTCTAACTTTTCACGACGATCAATGGCTTCTTGAGCAGATGCAGCCTTTTGTTGAACTTTCTTGAATTTGTTTAATAGGTTCAAATGTTCTTGTCTTAGTTGAGAATATAATTTGGCCAAAGATTCGTATTTGTTTTTCCATAGTGTAATTTGTTCTTGTAAACTGTTGATTAACTCATCTTTTGAAGCTAATTGTTGAGTTGCAGATGTAGTTGTATTAGCAACTTCAGCTTCTAAATCTTTAACCCTTTGGTCATACTGACTTAATAGTAATTGATCTCTTTCATATTGACCTCTTAGACCTAATAGATCACGTTCTAATTCGGCAACTCTACCTTGAGCTTGACTTTGGATTTGTTCTCTTAACAATTGTTCTTGAGCCAATCTTTGTTGTTCAGCTTGTTGAGCTTGTTGTTGTTCAAACAAAGCACGTTGCTCTTCGGCATATTGTTGTTGGGCTAAAGCAACCTGTTGTTGTTCCAAAGCCAACCTTTGTTGTTCAGCTTCGAATGCAGATTGTTGAGTAGCCCAAAAATCAACACCAGTTGGTTGAACAGCAATTGGTTGTTGATAAGCTGTAGTACCAGCAGTTGGTTGAGCAGTGATTGGTTCAGGCTCTGGGGTTGGTTCATATTCAGGTTCAGGGGTTAATGATTTTGTTTGTTTTGGAATATCATCATCATCTTCATCATCTGCCAAAATATTTGGTGGATTTCTTGGTAATTTTGGAATAGTTATTAATGAAGTTAAGTAACGAATAGATGAGCAATCAGCATAAAATTCGTATAATCTTGAGTGTTGAGAATTATAATGTTCAATCAATGGCATCAAAACATCATCTTCACCAATGGAACGATGAATAGCTCTCAACATGGAAGTGATGAACTTGTAAATACCATAGGATTCAGAAACCAATGGAACTAAAGCAGAAATTTTACATTCGGATCTTTTATCGTCCGAAATACTGGCAAATACAACTCTTTGGAAATCATCTAAAGAATCTTGTAAATCCATCAAATCAGAAACAGCTTGATAACCTTCATTTGGATCTTGAACTGTAACTAAGGAAACATATTCTTCATATTCAAAAGTACCATTGAAACCTTTATGTTGACTATGGAAAAACAATTTTCTTAGCAAATAATTGACATACTCTTTAATCAGTCTAGAATAACCTTTAGAACCGTGCACAGCTCTACCTAAACTTTCAATCCACCCGTTGTTTTTGATACCACCAGCTAAAGCAGATGGATGACCTTCTTGGATAACCTTGTGAATTGTGATTAATGCCTTGAACAATTGAACTTCATCGTTTTGAATTGGTAAGATTTTGAAGTCATTCCAAAACTCTTTTGCTGATCTATGATCCCAAGTGTACACAATACAAGCTCTAACATGCTTTCTCTTTGGTGCAGTTTCATCAATAGAACAAGCTTTTTTGATGCTTGTCATCAAATCTGGTTCACTTTTTTTAAACATTGAACTCATCTTGGGTCAATTTTCTATTCTTTTGTATATGTTAGTTTAAGTCAACTTAAATATTGATTTGAAAAGGGGCTATCGTTATTGATGAAATAAAGTGTCCCAATTTATAAAAACAAACCTCAATTCAACATAATTTGATACAAACACTTACTTCTACTTTATATCACACAAGATCAACCACAAGTAAAATCGAGTAAATTGTTTTTAAACTATTTAATACTTTCAAGGAATGTTATTAGCTTTCAAAGAGAAGTGTCTTTTGCAAGTTGGTGGATTTTCTACTGGTGGCCGAACCGGGAATAATTGATAATGTCAGCAGGAAAACCAATTAGTTTCCTAATGAGGAAATCTATGCACAATAATTCAAACTATACATGAAAGTACATATACATACAGATCTATATACAAATGTTGAAGAAAAACAAAACTACTGTTTCTTGGAAATTTTTTTGAAATGAGTACCAATACTTGACGTTGCAGTGTTGATTCTAAGAAGTGAAGTCCACAAGATACACAGGGATTTAGAGTTCAATTCTAACCATTCTCTATATGTTTTTGTTAGATTCAACACTTCCATAGAGTCTTCTTTGGTCTTTGATGTAAGGATTAAAAAGACAGCAAAATCTTTAAAATACATAAATAAGGATCTTGACCAATTATACCAGAATCCCCTAATCTCACTTGGCTTCAGCTTTTCTATAAACTTCACAATTTTTTCAAATATTTTTTTATCTTTTTCATAATACTGTTTTTGAAATTTAACAACACCAAGTGCTCTAAACCTCGCTCTAAATAATAATATATATAAAACATAATGTGACAATATAACAGTGTATGTTGGAACGTGTGAAGCATACTTTCCTTGTTTATAACGTTCATACCAATTTGATAATTTTTCTTCAAACTCATTACATAACTTGAGTGTATTGTTGGAATCACAGTCACGCTGTACACGGATTGAAAATAATGAATCATCAATATCTGACATAATGAATGTTAGCTCTATCGAGAGCTTAAATGATGCGACATAACTTTTATCATACATGTATTGTTCAACATCTTCAAATATCACACTGAAATCATCATGGAAAGGAACACTATAACTATTCTCATTAATCAAACAAGGCATACCACAAACAAATGAATTCCATTTAGCCAATAGGTAAACAGTCCACCATAATCTCTGTCTTGAGTTTTTTTCAGATATGGGTATATTCCAATTTGTACAATCCAAATGTAATCCAAGAGTGTAACATACAGAAACAAGGTTCGATAAAATACATCTTTCAAATGAATTAGACTGTGAATCTTTCTTAAAGCAAATCAAATACACAAACAAAATCAAAGACTTCACAGTTGAAAGATCTGGTGCATACAGTTGGTCAACCAAAAGATTCCAAGTATCAGTAAAAAAGTCCTTATGATTATTTAGTATTGGCTCATCATCCTCTACAAACATCTTGATAGAAGTATCATAAGTTTCCCAATTCTTAACAGTCTTTGACAAAAGCAGCAATAACAAACTATCAACGTGATCTTTTATTTCATTGAATCTTAACTCTTCATTTGAAAAAATTTCTGTTAAAAATTCACCATCAAAAAGAGGCAATGAAGGGAAAACAAATTTTAAATAAATCACAATTAAATTTGGAGTATATTCCATCAATCTTTTAAAATATTTTTCGTTTGCAAGGTCTTTTGTGTGCAAATCTTTTGTTTGTTGTAGCATTACTTCTTTTGTTTTGAAAGAAAACATTGTTGGGGTAGTTTCTGTTCCTAACTTTCTAAAGAACTTTTGTGCAAAAAAGCATTCATTATTGATGTCATAACGATAGTAGTTATAACGCAAAAAAGGATCATATTCACCAGTTTGACCATAATACAAACATGATGTATCCCCATGTCTCTTATCTATAGGTATCCCATCAGTATCATTACATTGCTCATCAGGAAGAGTTGGCGCAAGCCTTGCATTGTAGTCATTAATTCTTATATCTTCCAAAGGAAAATTAACATCCAAAAGATCATCGTTCAAATCATCAAGCCAATCCAAAGCATGTATCGTCTCATGAAAATGTAATGGGTTAGTTAAAGAAGTATCGTTGTTATCAGTAACTGGGTTTGAGATAGTGATTTCTTGTTCTGAATAGTCTTGTATAGGCTGATTGACAGTTAATGTAGAGTCTGATGACCGTGTAGTATCATTAATATTTCCTAAACTACACTTGATGTTCCTTGATTGACACTGTTTACAATTGGTATTATTGAATAGCTTATCACACCTGACCTTTCTTCCCTTACAGTATGAACAGGAGCTTTGTAGAGGTTTGACTTCTAAACCTTTAGTTTTCTTGTTAAGTACAAATACTTTAAACGGCTCAACGCTCTTTCGTTTGGACATGAATAATAGCTAACAAGATTTTAATAATATTAACCCGTTTTAGTTATGTTGATCTTATCAGAAAATCAAAGTTTAATACCCGCGAACACGTTGTGTAAACACATTTTTTTGAGGTCCTTGCGACTAATAACATTCTACATTAATAACTAAAAAAGATACATTAAACATTCATTTTAACTATATAATAATTCAAAACTACAATAAAAGCAAAATCTAAAAACGGTACAAAAAATTCATGGGTAGTCACCAAGTCTTGGACCAAAGTACCCATCTAAAGCATGAATAGTAACATTCAACAATGATTGACGACCTTCACCACCATCAACACCTTCACTAACAATGTTATTACCCCACCAGTTAATTGGTTTTGGATGGTACTTCACAGAGAAGAAAATAATGACTGCACTAAATGCCACAGCAGAAGAGAATGAAGCAGCTAATAAATAATTATATTTTTCCCACCAAGTAGTATATCTCTTTCTAATTAGATACATAAAGACAAAAGAGACATATAAACCAGTTGTTAAATAGGATAGATTGTAAGGGGCCCATTGGTACATACCACCAATAATTAAAACAGGATGGAAAAATTTTGTTTGTCTTGGGAAAAATTTCTTGATTAAAATACATGGGAAAACTAAAAGAAATCCAATTAGAAAACACCATTTTAAAACAGGATAAAACCCATTGAAAATTCTTTTTGGTCCAATAACACCCCAGAAAACAGCAGAACTGTAGAAATTAGTTTCTTTTGGACAAGTGAATTTATCCTTTTGATGAGGTTCGCAAAGGTGTTCAATATTTTCAGTTTGCCAGTTGATAACACCCAAAGCAACAAAGACTTGAACCATAGTAGAAATCATTTGACCTCTGAAAATAGCAATAGGGGAAATCTTAGCATAGTGTGCCAATTTTTGATCGGCAATATAAGATTCAGCTTGGTTATCAATATTACGTCCCAATGATTTCAAGTTATTCAAAGCCAACCCATTACCTGGTAAAGCATAACCAATAATTAATTCAACCAAAACATTCATTGTTAAAGAAAATCCTGTAGTAGAAACAATAATTGCAATTGGAACTAAGAAAAGTAAGTTCAAACCCAAAATGAAAAAGATACCCCAAACTGGAGTTTGAGCAGGATACACTTTAACTAAAATAATAGACAAAACAACAGCAATAACCAAGATAACAAAATAACACCAATCTGGAACTTCTTTATATTTCTTCATCATTCTAACATGTGGATCATTATAACCAGTATAAACAGATCTTTTGAAATTTTTAATATTAGCCCAGAATTGTATGCAACCAATTTTCAATGTTGTAAACTCTTGATAAATAGTATATAAAAAGGTAAATGGATAAATAGCAAAATAAGAACCATATGTGACAAGATTACCAGCAGTATAAAATGGTGGAGAATATTCTTGATATTTTTCTTCAATAAGCTGACTGTTTTCATCCAAGATTTTGGAAACAGAATATCTTTCACCAGCATTAGTAAAAATATTATTATCATTCATTGGTAAGAAACCAACCCATTTGTAGTTAGTTTTGTATAAAGCCAATACAATAAATCCACCAATAAAAGTACCAATATATTGATTCAATTGTGAGAAAAATGGAATTGTTAATGAATAGTTGTAGTCAATAACATTCCAGTCAAATGTGACTATCGGATTGAAACCTAATCCAAATTGTTCACCACAAACCATAGCTAAATTGAAACTCTCTTTCTTAATCCAAGTTATCCAACTAAATGTTGATAATGCTTGGAAAATATATGAGGGCAACCAGTTATATAAGAACATTGAACAAAAACAAATCATGAAGAATTTATATTTTGTAATGGACCAGCCATTAATAGTTTCTTTTTTTTCAGGTTTTAACAATGCTCTATTTAAGGCCAAGGTTGGTAACAATGTTGGCCAAACACATCTTTGTTCATAAACACAAAATCTTCTGACAATGGAGATTAAACCAAACCCAAGATATTGAGATGCAACCATTAATAAAAATTGATAACCAAAATCCATCCAAGGAGTGTAGAAAAAAATTTTCAATTTTTGCATATAAATGTTATGACTAACATAGGTGTAAGTGATGGCAACATTAAACATGATAGTAGAAAACATTTGTTCTTTGTAAGTCCAAGGACCAGGATTTAAAGAATGTCTTGTACCTCTTAAAGTAAAACCCCAATCTGGTAAAACCTTTTCACAAAATTTACCACATGGATATAATAACACTTGAATCATTGGAGCATTCAAGGAAATATTTGGTTTACGATGCATGAAGAATTCATTCACACCAGCACCAATAATAGTCCAGAATAAACCCAAAAAATAAGATCTAAATGTTTCAATTGGAATTGTTGGATCATCGATTGGATCAGTTAAAGCTCTTATTTCAGGGTATGGCGAATGGAAGTAAATTAACCCAGCTTCCAATTTTGTTTGGAATTCCCATTCTGATTCACTTAGCTCTGAAACTTCTGGACCTTGAACAAGTTTTTGAATCAAATCATAAACATCAACAGGAAAATTCACATCATCAACATGATGTTCAATAGCCTCATTTAAGTGAACAATAGCTTCCTGAACATCTAAACCTTCAATACTTTCAACCATAAAACGAATTTCTGGTTGAAAATTATTTAAATCACTTAAATCAGCTTCATGATCAGCAACATGACCACAACGTTCAAGAATAATTTCTCTGTGCTTCAAGTTCAATTCTTTTGAAACAGATCCTTGCGTTAACTCAATCACCTCAACTGACGTGCGGACACCTTTCTTTTGAACATCATTAGAGTAAACATTGTCCAAGCTAGGATCGGAGCTTGAACTAGCTTTTAGCATAACCATAGCTTCCCTAGTAGCAAAAAATAATAATGGTAGTTGTAGTAATAATACTGCAGTTAGTAATAAAAGTTATATCAAGACTTGATCAAAACACCGACACTTACTCTTTATATTAAAGAGTTTTAAAAGATAAGAACAACAGATAGCTTGTTTGATCACGATACAGATGATCTGTTATCGCAATAATACAATCCAAGTGTGATCAGAAGTGAGTGGTTCCATTGAAGAGTCAAATGCGACCGTTTTTTTGAGGGTCCTATTCTACTTAATGATTCCATGTTGGCATAATCTAACAGGATTTATTCGGTATATTACTATATCGGGTAGCATACCGAATATATATTTCGGAGTCAAATCAATATTTCCGATTTAGGTAACACACCGAATATGATTCTTGAAGATTGGTTTCAACAGGTTGATGAAAACCAACAAAAGAATTCAGATAAGGGTGGAATTGTGTTTATTGCTGATCTTTAAGTTGTTATTGATGATATAAAAAGAGCCATTATGCTAGTGATGGTATTTGGTTAGTTGGATGAATCCACTATTTTCTAAGAATGACTGTTTTAAGCCCAGAATACTATCAACATATCGTTGTGAAAGGTACCCCATTTGAAAGAGGGTTTTCACATGGTGAACAATTGAAATCAAAGATTCAACAACTGGCTAATCATTACTTGACTGAGGCTGATATCCCACCATGGTCTTTTTGTGAACATGTTATTCAAAACTATTACGTTCCAGCTCTACAAAAATACGATCCAAGAGCTTATGAAGAAATCTCTGGTATTTCTAAAGGTGCTGAATTACCAATTGAACACATTTTTTTGATTAATGCTAGATATGATTTAACCAAGTATAAGAATAACAAAAAAGATTTATACAAAATGAAAGATGATTCTGAATGTACTGCTGCTACTATTATTGATGAACAAGGTGTTAAGATTGCTCAAAATTGGGATCTAGACTCCTACGTTTATGACCATGATCTATGTGTTATTCTAGAAGTCCATACTCAACCAGAAGAAAACTTACCAAAAGTTATCATCACTTTGGGTGAAGTTGGTCAATTGGGTAGATCTGGTATGAATTCTAAAGGGTTAGGTCTATGTGCTAATTCATTGAATGCTAATATTGACTCTTTTAATTTTCCAAAACCAGGTCCAACTTTGGAATGCCCAGCTGTTATTCCTATTAGTTTTGCTAGAAGAAAATATTTGAGTTGTAACAATTGGGCTAATGGTATCAAATATATTGTTGGTGCTCCAAGACATGTTTCTGGAAATGTTATGGTTGCAACTAGAGAACATGAAGCTCTTGATTTTGAATTGATTCCAGAAAGTTATTTTTTGATTTATCCAACATTTGTTGATAATGAAGGACGTGAATGTTTACCTCATACAAAAGGTCGTGCATTTTTAGCCCATTCTAATCATTTTATCTCTCCAGGTTATTCTCCAGCTGCTGGTAACTTATATTGTCGTAACCCAGGTGGTTCTTCATTATACAGACACAGAAGAATTCAAACTAGAATTGTTGATTGTTTTAGAGAAATTTCAGTTGGTAAAGGCATTCCTACACAAGCTATCAGAGCAGCTTTTGCAGACACTGTTTGTTCTCCATGTGCATTATCAGAGAGTAAAAATCCAAGATCTGAACCAGCTGGCGACGAAATTTTGATGACTGTTGCAAGTGTCATTTATGATTTAACTAATGGTGTTATGTCTGTTTGTAAAGGACCACCACATTTGGGTACATGGAAAGAATACCGTATTCCAATGGAATAAAATACTTGATCATCATGTTTATGCACTATAATATAATTTAGTTAACTTCATTAATATTATTAAATTGTAGTACCAATTTACTACCCAATCCAGTAGTCAACGCACGATGCAGTAATGATTATCCAATAATACATTTTCTTGCATATTTTATATAGTATAATATGCTGACAAATGCACAATATCGCATAAGCTACAGCTCTGCTGCACAAACCAAATCCAGTCAAATTTTTTTTTTTTTCAACATCAGAGAAAAAAAGTAAAAGCAGAGGCGTTGAGATAGAAATTGGACATTCTTTTTTACTCCTTTTAATACTAAACACTCACCAAACCCAAATTTTGAAAGAAAAAGTCAGTCTTTATTAGATACTTTTCGAATCACCTATTAGTTATATGAGCTCTATCCAAAACTTGAAATCTTTTGGTATGTTTTTTTTCAATTTGTTGTTGTTCAATATTGTTTGTTTTCTTTTTTTTTGAACGATTAAAGAGAACATATTAAAGACAAAGTTATTAACATTTGATTATAGATCCATTCGCCGATACTGGTGACGACGATACTCAACCAACTAACTACATCCATATCCGTATCCAACAAAGAAATGGTCGTAAGACTTTAACTACTGTTCAAGGTTTGCCAGATGAATATGATTTAAAGAAAATCCTAAAAGTTTTGAAAAAAGATTTTGCCTGTAATGGTAATATCGTCAAGGACGAAGAATTAGGTGAAGTTATCCAATTGCAAGGTGACCAACGTGTTAAAGTTATGGAATTCTTAACTACTCAATTGGGTTTACAAAAGAAGAATATCAAGATCCACGGTTTCTAAACAGTGCTAGTATGTGTGAATTGCGCGATGTTTTGCTATATACATATGATGATGATCAGATGACTAAAATGAATGATAAGTTTTATTTTCCATTCTTTTATTGATGTTCTTCTGTTGATTGATACCTCTTTTTTAACTTCTAATATTATTCTTTTTTGTCTTAATTTATATTATTAATCTTATATAATTTGAGCAATTAAACCAGCTACGGGCTCCTAATTTGATTAGTTTTAATCTTTTTGTGGTGCCCCTTTTGTATAGTTGTTTAATAGTATGATTATAATAAATTTAAATGTAGAACAACTTCAAAACTCATAATTTTTGAAGCAAAAAAAAAAGAATAAATAATAACAATGATGACACTGAAAGGTTATTTTTAAAAGATTTTCAATTTAAATAACATAAAATAATATATTTCGATAGTTTTAATTTCATACATTTTGTTGCATATATTTTTTTATAAATCAAAAAAAAAAAATTAAGCGTTATCGCAAAACAATTATAAACATCAATAACTACTTCAAGTTTCTATTAAAAATGGCACCAGGTGATTTGAATTTAAAGAAATCATGGCATCCAGCCTTGATGAAGAATCAGGAGAAAGTTTGGAAAAGAGAACAAGAAGCTTTAGCTGAACAGAAGAAAATTCAAGAACGTCAAAGAGAAATTGCTAAAGAAAAAGAATTAGCTGAATTACGGGAATTACAATACAAAAAAACAGGTAAGAGACCACTAGATAGAGTGGACTGGATGTATGATGATACTAGTGCTGGTGATGGTGGTAAAATGATGACTAGTGAGGCTGAGGAATATCTCTTGGGGAAGAAAAGAGTTGATTCTTTAATATTGAATAATAATAAACAAACTGAAGAACGTAAGTTTGGGTTTGAAAAATTTGAACAAGAAGATATGAAATTAAGTGAAAGAGATGGGATTGTTAAGGCAAGAGAAGATCCTATGGAAAAGATTAAACAACAACAAATGAAAAGAATGCAAGAACTTCGTGAAAAGGAAAAGGAAAAGGAAAAAGAGAGAAAAAACAGAGAAAGATATAGAAGTCATAGAACGCATAGTTCCAGAAGTGATGATGGAGAACATAGAAGTCACAGAAGTCACCATAGTCATAGTCATAGAGAATACAAAGACAGAGATACACACAGAGATAAGGATAGCTATAAAGATAGAACCTATAGTAGCGAAAGGAGGAAATATAAAACAGATGATTATAGAGACAGAGAAAGTCGTCTACGAGACCATGAAAGAGAAAACAAACTCAGAGTTGATAGGTATTGAAGCTTGATTAAGCCAGGTTATTTTCAAAAATAAGCCATTTTTTAATATTAATGTAACAACAATATTACTGTAAGATACACGCTTCTGAATTTAATATTCTTCCAGGTTCCAGAGTTTTGGTTTGTGTCCACTAGTATTTTTGCAATTAATAAAATTTGATGCAATTCATTTACTTCCGAATACACACTAAAAATGCACACTAAAAAACACCTGTTTGCCACCAAATGTTTGTCCGATAAGTCAGTACCTCAGTAACTTCTAGCGTTTCCCTGTCTCTAATTCGCCATTATTCTCCAGTCAGGGTCTTTCTACAAAGTTGTCTCTATAGCGGAGATGTCGGTGATTGCATAAAAAAACACCCATTTGACGAAGAAAAGAGATGAGCTTTTGTTTGTCACCTTCAAAAGACCAGCAGCTTGGAAAATAAATTATTGTGCAAAATTTCTACTCTCATCTGGTTCTATAAAGAAACTGTTTTAATACTGTTTTACTTGGTCGCTTCTGTTATTCTATTTCTCGGACGTTAGTTTTATTATTACTGTCAATCAGCTGCTGATTTTTAAGATAACACAGATCATGATAGTTTACAGATTTTTGCTTCCACTGCTCGTGATAGCATTAAAAGCTAGTGCTATATTCACTCCAGAAATTAAATCAACCACATTTGATGGTGCTCCTGAAATCTTATATTTTGAAGATACTGAAAAAATTGCATATTTGGATAAAAGTACTGGAAATGTCTTTTATTCCAATAATGGTGGTGATAGTTTCTCACAGTTGGATTTTGAAGGTGCCAAAATTAAATACTTGGTAAGTAATCCTTATGATAAAAGTTATGCCTATGCATTATCTGATGATAAAATTCATTTTAGAACTGTTAGTTCTGGTGTTCGTTGGTCTAAATTTGAAACCCCAGAACGTCCTGCTGCTACTTCTAGAGAATCTCTTAAGGCAAAACATAGTCCTTTAAAGTTTCATTCTAAACATAAAGATAATATTTTATTTAGTGGTGCTTGTTCTTCTTCTGCTGCTGAAGATGATACCTGTGATAGACAATATTATTATACAACTTCCAATTTTGATGAAACAAAAACTTTAACCAAGGCTAGAGCTTGTATTTTTGCAGATTCTGCTCCAAAATTGCAAAAACAAACAGATGAAAATATTGTTACTTGTATTGTTGATGGTGCTGATCAAGGTACTGTTTTAGCTACTTCCAAAGATTGGTTTGGCTCCAAATCTTATGGTGTTCATGACGCTGGGTTAATAACTGATGTGACATCTTTAGGTGCTGGTGCTACTTATTTGTTAGCTGTGGGTGCTCATTTAAAAGATAGAAAAACCAACAATGTCTATGTTTCTTATAATGGTTATAGTTGGGATAAAATTTCATTCCCAGACGATGTTAAGTTATCTAACGATTTCTCTATTGTTGAAGGTGGAGAATCTGATTTCTTTGTTGATGTGAAATATCCAAATTCTGAAACAGTTGGTCAACTATTTGGAGCTCCTGTTAATGGGTCTCATTTTTACAAAGTTTTAGATTATACCAACAGAGATAAAAATGGCAATGTTGATTATGAAAGACTGACAAATATTGATGGTATTGTGATTGCAAATACTATAACAAATGGAGCTGAGGTTTTGAATAATAATGGTACCCCAAAAATCAAATCTGCTATTTCATTCTCTGATGGTAATAAATGGACTGATTTGACTACTAATGAAAATCTAAAATTGAATTTACACTCTGTTGTTCATAGAGCTACTGAAGATCCAAATGCACCTGGAAAATATTTCTCATCTCCAGCTGCTGGTATTTTACTTGGTGTTGGTAACACCGGTGATTCTTTACAATCTTATGAAGAAGGTGATACTTATATTTCCGTAGATGCTGGTGTCACCTGGTCAAAGACTTTGAATGGTCCACATTTGTTCGAAGTTGGTGATCAAGGTTCTATCATCATTGGTATAGAAGATGGTGCTGATACCAATGTGTTCAAGTACAGTACCAATATGGGTAAATCTTGGAATCAAATATCATTAGATCAAATAATTAGACCAAAATTGGTCACCACTACTCCTGACTCTACAATTTTCAAGTTTTTCGTTGCTGGTTCCACAAGTGATGGAAAATACAAGGCTTACTCTTTGAATTTTAGTAACTTATATAGTAGAAAATGTTCTGATGATGATTATGAAAATTGGTGGGTTAAAAGTCAAACTTCTCAAGACCCAATCTGTATTGATGGTCATAAACAAAAATTCAAGAGAAGAAAACAAGATGCTGATTGTAAAGTTGATCAAGCTTTCCAAGAAGTTGTTGCTGTTGAGGATAGTTGTCCTTGTACAGAAGCTGATTTCCGTTGTTCTTACAATTTCAAAAAGGATAAAACTGGTAAGTGTGTCCCTGCTCATCCAAGTGTTACTTCTGAAGGTGCTCAAAAGGCACAATGTGTTTACAACGTTAGATACTATTTTGAACCAAGTCCTTATGTCAAAAAATTGGGCACTAAATGCTCTATTTCTGATGGTGTTAACTTGGAAACTAAAGTTCAAAATAAATGTCCAAATTATGCCACTGAAGATGGTGGTACTAAAGATAACAATTTGATTGATTATGATAAGGATGATCACCCAGATGAAACTGAAGGTGATTCTTCTAACCCTGAAGAAAAAGAAGGTGATAAACAAAAAGCTGATGAAGGATTTAACGATGGTAGAGTTAAAGTGTCTTCTTTTGTCTTTGAAGGTAAAATTACTAAATACGTTTATCTGGATAGAGTTGATGGTTCAAACCTAAAGGATGAAACTTTACTTGTGTTGACTACTCATAACAAAGCTTATGTTACTCATGATCAAGGTTCAACATGGGAACAAGTTTCTCCAGAAGATGAATTTTTGGATATTATGGTTAACCCATACAACACAAATCATGTTTATTTGTTATCTACAAACCAAAAAATTGTTTACTCAACTGATAGAGCTGATAACTGGAGATATTTCAGAACTCCAGCTGAACATATTCCAGGTGTTGTTCCTCTAAATTTCCATCCAAAGCATTCCAATTGGTTTATTTACACTGGTCAAATAGGCTGTGAAAATTTAGCTTTAAATGGTGCTTGCAGAACTGTTACTTATTTTACAAAGTCTTATGGTAAAAGATTTGCTGTTTTACAAGAATATGTCAAGAGTTGCCAATATGTTGGTCATTTGTTAGAGCCAACGAATGCTCAATTAGTTGTTTGTCAAAGAGAAAGCAAAGAACATAGTACTCATGAATCTGAGTTATTAGTTAGTGATAATTTCTTTGAAACTGTTGAAATGCCATTGAAGAATGTTATTGGGTTTACACAAGCTGAAGATTATTTAGTTGCTGCTTGTGCTCAAGATGATGGTTCTTTAAAAGCTTATGTATCTGTTAATGGTAAAGTCTGGACTGAAGCTTTGTTCCCACATAATGTCGTTGTTAACAAACAACAAGCTTATACTGTGTTGAGTGCTGCCTCTAACTCCATTTTTATGCATGTTACTACAAATGACAGAGCTGGTGGTGAGTTTGGTACTATTTTGAAATCTAATTCTAACGGTACTTCTTACTCCATGTCTTCAAGATATGTGAACAGAGATGCTTATGGGTTTGTAGACTTTGAACAGATGACTGAATTAGAAGGTGTTGCTGTTATTAATGTTGTTTCTAACTTTGATGATGCTAGAAGAGGTTCTAGAAAACAACTAAAGACCATGATCTCTCATAATGATGGTGCTAAATGGGATTTATTAACACCTCCATCAGTTAATTCTGAAGGTAAGAAATATGATTGTTCTGGTAAATCTTTGAAAGATTGTTCTTTACATTTGCATGGTTATACTGAAAGATCCGATTACAGAGATACTTTATCTTCTGGGTCAGCAATTGGTATGATGATTGGTGTTGGTAGTGTTGGTGATAAACTAGATAGTTACTTGAACAGTAATACTTACTTGACTAGAGATGGTGGTGTTACTTGGAAAGAAATTAAAAAAGGTGTTTATCAATGGGAATATGGTGACCAAGGTTCAATTATTGTTCTTGTTAATGGTCAAGACTCCACCAATATTATAAGTTATTCTTTGGATGAAGGTAATACTTGGAATGACTATAAATTTGCAGATCATTTGGTTAAGGTTGAAGATATTGCTACTGTACCAAGTGATGACTCAAGAAAATTTTTATTATTTAGTAAATTACCATCTAACAAAGGTGATAAATCAACTATCTATCAAATTGATTTTTCTCAACTGTTGAAAAGAAAATGTTCTTTGGATTTAACCCATCCAGATACTGATGATTTTGATTTATGGACACCAAAACATCCACACCAAGCAGATAATTGTTTATTTGGCCATGAAGCTCAATACTATAGAAAAATTCCTGGTAAAGATTGTTATATTGGTGAAAAGTTGTCAGAACCATATCAAGTTATTCGTGATTGTGCTTGTACTAGAGAAGATTTTGAATGTGATTGGAATTATGAACGTGATAATAATGGTGAATGTAAATTGGTTCCAGGATATTCACCACCTGATCATTCAACAGCTTGTAAAGAATTCAATATTGATGAATATTGGTTACCAACAGGTTATAGACGAATTCCATTAACCACTTGTAAAGGTGGTAAAGAATTTGATAAAGTTGAAGCTAAGGCCTGTCCAGGTAAAGAAGCTGAATTCACCATTAAACATAAAGGTATTCGTGGGTTCAAATTGTTTATTATGATTATAATTCCAATTTTAGCTGCAGCACTTTTGGTCTATATTATTTATCACCATTATGTTGGTAAATATGGACAAATTAGATTAGGAGAAGAAGAAGTAGAATTTGATAATTCTTCACTATTGAACAAAACTACATCTATTATTGGTTTTATTGTTGTCACTTCAGTTTCCTACGTATCCATGGCGTTTACACCAGTTGTTAAACATATTCAAGATGCATATGACTGGATTAAATATAAGGTTTTCAAGAGATCTGTTTCTCTTGATAGAATGAGATTATCAACATCACCAGAAACAAATGTTGATCCAGAAGACCCAGAAAGTAGAGCTGGCACTGATAATTCTCTGATCCCAGATTTAGATGATGAAAACATTTTGGATGATGGTGATTTAACTGAAGCCGAGGATGAAAGATTATGATATGAATAGTAATCTTTTTTTTTTGCTTCTCGACAACGATTTATTTAATAACATTTTTATATAATTACATTTAATAATCTAGAAAATGAACGCATGGTATATAGTTTTTAAATTCTTTTTTATATGTAAAGAATCAACATCTCTTGAAGTTATCTTCTTCTTCTTCATCTTCATCACGCTTTCTCTTTTTAGAATTCTCTTCATTATCACTTAAATCTAGAGGTTCACTAGCATCAGAATCTTCTTCTTCTTCCAACCCATCTCTTTGAGCTTCTGTATAATATTTAACGGCATATGGGAATAATTGTTCAGAAAATAATCTAGCTAAATCATCACCTTGTGGGAATTCTTTACCAGGTTTTTTCCCAGTCCATTTAAACCAACCAAAGAATGATTTCATACCAGTTCTATAATTTTTTTTGCCTTGTGAAGTTTTTTTATCAGTAATTTTTGAAGGATTAATTGAATCATAACTAGATGGCCATATTATCTCAACATTTTCAGAGACTAATCTTTCATCTGATTGATCATCATCATCTTCATCAATATTCTTGGATTTTTTTTGAGCTTCAGCAATTTCTTCTGGAGTTAATTTTTCAATTTTGAAATGTTTTGTTACTGTTTGTTGTGGAAAATCTTCATTAGAATTAAATTCAAAAGTTATTGAAAAATCACCAGGATCAACATTTTCAGTAGAATCATCAGAAGCAATTTTCCAATTAACGTAAATATCTTTAATTAATTCCAAATATTTGAAATCTTCTGATCTAACGTATTCAGAAAATTCAGGATGTTCAGAAAGAACAATGTTCCAAAATCCATCAATATTTTTAATATAATCACTTCTTTTTTTATAAATCTTTTGAACACTTTTCAGACGAGAAATTTCTAAACAATAGTTAGTTATCTGGTAATAAATTCAATTTCCAAGGTGTACTTACCAGCTGCCTTTTCAGCATCTTCCATTTCCTGTTCAGTTTCAGCAAGGCCAATCAATGCATTTTCAATCTCTTTCCTTAAAAAAAAATGTGTTAATAGTTTTCCAAAAAAGACGAATCACAGCTAAGCTTACGTCGTTTTATCGTCACTCATGTTGTTATTGTTGAAAGTTTTTAATTGATGTTGTTTTTGTTTACTGATATTGAATATTCCGTTAAATTTTTATTTCATGCAGCATCAACGAAAATAAAGCACTAAAATTGTTAAGTCTAAGAAATGGAAATTAAGACTGGAATTTCTAGATAAATGAGTATAATTTATGGCTATATTCTACATAATTCGCATGAATCCAAATATACATTTTATTATGATTTTTTTTCTAATTTTAAAGTTTGATAATATTATACATTAATTAGTACCAACAAATCAGTTACGAGCAGCTATTCTAGTCATCTGTGGTAACTTGAATGGAACCTTTAAGAATGCAATTTTGTATGAAGAAGCAGCACTCTTTGGAATACCATAAGAAGCAGCTTCAGAAGCAGTAATAGCCTTGATAACACAACCCATGGCCTTAAATAGAGCCAATATTCTAGAAGGTTTCAAATTTAATTCTTGAGCAAATGGAGTGACTTCAACTCTGTAAAAATTTATATGCATAACTAATGCTAACAAGTAACATAATAACTTGTCTTCATGATGTGGATCAATAGTGAATGAACGAGCTTTAACACGACCAACAGAACCACCTTTAACAATAGTGAATTTATCTAACAAACCATCAATCAAGATTTCTGATGGATTGTTTAGTTGTGTAGTTAGAGCAACTTTGTTAGATAAACGTCTGTTGTGATATAACCCCATCAATAAAGAGATATAGTAAAGAATTTGTAAGTTTTCTAGATCGTCTTCTGAAGTGAATTGTTCTAATTTTGATTTGACAAAAGGAGAATCTTTATATGGTAGTTGATCCAATTTTTCAGATAATTCAGTGGCATTTAATATACCATTAACACGAATGAATTGCATTTCTTTGGCCGATATTATAGAGCTAACTGGGTAAATTTCTGTAACATTAGTAGCATCTGGGAAACATGGAGGAGTTGGTCTATCATCCAAGACTTTTTCAGTAAGTTGTGCTCTACTTGGTAATGCAACAGTAGTTTCTTTAACTGAATCAACAATATCATTTTCAACATCTTCTAATTGACCAGCATCAATACGATTTCTTTCATAACTGTCAATAGCTTTCTTGGCTCTTCTGGTACCAAATTCTTGACCCAAAGCATTACGTTGTTGCATGATCTTAGTGTTAGCTTGTTTAATAGCTGGACCTTTTAATTTCTTATGAGCTTTTGAAACGACAGTACCCATCATAACTGGGGCCTTATATAGTTTAGTATGCTTGGTGACTGGATCAAAAACAGCAATAGCATATTCACTATCATCGTCTTCTGGAACAAGACCCTCATATTCCAATCTAGAGTTTTCACCATGTAAAATCAATTCATTTTGTTTATTTTTATATAATGAAAATTCAGTATCATCTGGAGCTTGAAACCCATTATAAAAAGACCCAACGGCAATAGTAGCGTCTGTTGAATAAGAATCAACTTTAATTTTGTGAGAAGGTTCTTCTCTTTTTCTCTTCAAAGTACCAGCCATCTTTGTTTTATAAATATTTCAAACTGATTCTTTTACTGTCTTTTTCTTTTTAAAGCTCATCGCTTCTTTAAAAATTTTTTTATTTAATTTTAAAGAAATTAATTCCGAGGGCATATTGATCCGGGACACACACCAATACCCGGAAGTTAGGATGCGATGAGTAGAGAAGAAAGAAAGAACGAATTTGTGTTAAATGTTGAAATAAATTGGAAATTTGTTAATGATATTGTGATATTATGAGTGCAGTTTCAGTTGAATCTCATTATGATGTTTTAGGAATAGACAAAACTGCCACTTTGATGGAGATCAAAATAGCATATAAAGAGAGATTACTAAACACACATCCAGATAAAACTCAAGTTACAAATATTGAAACAGATATAATACCCAAGATTAAAGAAGCTTATAAAGTGTTGAGTAATGAAAAACTTAGGGAAGAATACGATATAGAATTAGAAACTAATTATAAAAAAAATGGTTTGGTTTCTACAGGAGAAGGGTTAGATGTTTTCAATTTAGATGATTTTAATTGCATAGAACAAGATAATGAAAATGTATTCTTTACTAAAAACTGTCCTAGATGTACAGCTAAAGAAAGTTTTATACTGACAGAAGATGATTTGGAAAATAGTGGTACTTCGGATGGGAATGGTGGGTATCAATTAGTGGTGCAATGTAGTGCATGTAGTTTATGGTTAAAAGTTTTGTATTATGAATCTGAATAATACTAGTTGATGTAAAAAAAAAAAAAAAAAATTAAAAATGTACAAATTTAATCTTACGATCAGAATGATATATATATATACAAGAGCTGTAGTTCATTAAACAGTCAAAGTCATTACATCTAGTCATCTAGTCATCTATTCGTTTTTCCATGTGCTTTTTTTTTTTTTTTTTAAGCTGGTGATTGAGGTGGATTTTTCTGTTCACTAGCTTTTAAAATAGCATCCAGAGCAGCACCCATTGCGTTCATATCAGTCATTAAAGAAATATGACCTACATCACTAGCTATTTTAGCAACAACAGGGAATCCGCGTCTTTCAGGCATTAACCATTTATGATGAACAACACCATCACCAGGACCATAATAAAATTCATCATGATATTTACCATCTTTAATATCTTGTTTTCCATTAACTCTTGCACCTCTAACAGTTGGAACCATATCTCCATAAACAATTGCCATTGGTGGATATTTATCTTTTAATTTTTCATCATATTGTAAACTTTCTAAGAATTTTTTAGTTCTTGCTAAAGTACGTTTTAAATAGTCATTACTATCTTTATATGAAGTTTTGAATTCTTGTTCATAACCTTTTGGTTGATCATTATGACCTCTTGTAGAAGAACTTCTTTTCAAATCAACAGCATTTAATAGTATTGAACGTGATGTGGTTGGTCTAATACTAGGTTCTTCAGAGATAGAGCTTCTTCTTTTTTCATCAGATTTAACTCTTCTTTTATCAACAACAGGGGATAAACCATATTCACGCCAAACTTCTGGATCAAAAAAATCCAAATCATATCTTTCATTTGTATTTATATCAACAAAACAACGACCATTTAATGGTAAAAATGAAAAACTTGATCTCATAAAAAAATTTGCTTCAGCAGTTAAAATTTTATCACTAAATAAAACTGAATCACCATATCTTAATGGACCCAGAATATTTGGACATTCAGATGGAACACCAACATAAACGATACCCCTAATTAAAGATGGATCTCTCAACATTGTATGATGAGCAACTAACCCACCCATTGAATGAGCAATGATAATAACACCTTTTTTGTTTGATTTTTTTTCAGATTGTAGTTTCTTTAAATAATCAAGTAATTGTTGTGAAGCAATATCTAATGATAATCTCCAATCATAACCAAAATCATAAACTCTTGTATTGTTATTTTTCATTTTAGTTTTCAATTTTTTAGAAATATCAACAGGGCCAATATGTGTTAACATACCATCTGGAATAATATTTTTTTGAGTTTTATATTCATCATCATCATTTGGGCCAATGTTCAAATCAATCTTTCTTATATTAAAACCAGCTTTAATTAAAGGGATCCAAACTCTTTTATGAGTTTTAGAATCTCTTAAAATAGAACCCCTATATCCACCTAAAACAACGATATCACCATCCAATTTGTCCCAAACCCGACTATGTGGATCATCTTCATTTTTCAACTTGTGCATAGCTTCAATTGCAATATTAGGTGTGAATGCACGCTTAAAAGCACGAAAACGCGAATTATCTATACCTTTGTTATTCTTAAACAAATAAGATTCTTCTAAACTTGTTATTGAATCTTGACGCTTTATTTTTTCTAAAATTTCATCCTTTGATAAATGTTCACCATTGATTTCAATTTCTTCATCATCAGAATTTGAACCAACTAATGGTAAATTAGATTTCAATGTTTTCAAAGAAGGAAGTGCACCAGATAATGGATTACCACCGAAAGGTAATGAAAATGAAAAAATCTTATTTGAAGATTCTTTGTACCTTTTTTGTTCATGAATATCCTGAGTGGTGACTTTGTCCAATTCTAGCTTCTCATCATGACTCGGATGTCTTGATATAATACTTGACCCGCCAATTAATGATTCAGCTTCATCTCTATCTAAAAAATCTTCTGAAGAGACTCTTTCACCGCTGTAGTCTTGTTCTGAACCTTGATCTATTTGTGGTTCTATTTCTTCTTGCAATGACATTTAATTGATTAGCAGCTGTGGGTATCTCTTACTATATATCACTGTCTTTAAATCACTGAATCGTTAACTGTGTTGAAGTTACAACTTAAAAAGCTTTTTTAAAGTTAATGTTTTTTTTCGTTACTTTCCTTTAGGTTCCGGCGGAACAAAGCGCCTGGGGAACAATAAGCAACAAGAAGCTAAACATCAACAACTTTTGAAAAAGATTCAAAGGACCCTTTTTCAACAGGAAAGGCAAGGTAAATAAGGTAGACAAGTCATTGATTGGGCCAGGATGGGTGTCGTATACGCAGGTGTTGATGTGGGAAGTACAGCAGTGCGTGTGGGGCTGATGGATGACAATGGTAAGCTTATCAAAGTAGAGAGTGCATCAATTGAATATCACATTTCTAAAGAGAATTCAAGTGTGATTACTCAGAGCTCAGAGCAAGTGTGGAATGCGTTTGCTAATTGTTTAATTGCATTGAGAAACGATCATGAAGGAATTGGTCAGATTGTCAGTATTTCAGTTGCTGCAACTTGTTCTTTGGTTGTTATGGAAAGAGTTGGTGATGGTGATGGGTTAATACCATTCCCAGTTGATGGTAAAAGATCAAGTGATCAAAATATTGTGTTTTGGATGGATCATAGAGCTGTGAATGAAACTAATGATATTAATGATAAATTAACAAATACTGGTATACTGGATTATTATGGTGGTGCTTTTTTACAAGAAATGGCTGTACCAAAAATTAAATATTTACTCAATAGAAATCCAAAAAAAAAATTGGTTTTTTTTAGTCTTCATGATTATTTAAGTTTCAAGATTGCTAAATCACATCCAAAGACAGTTATTCATCAATTCACTCCTGTTATAGATTCAGGTATTCATATTGCTCCAGATGGTGATGTTAAAGGTTGGAGTACTGATTTATTAAATAAATTCGGACTTGAAAAATTAGTTTCTAATGATTATAGTGCAATTGGTGGTATCGAATCAATCCCAAATAATTTACCATTTAAACCATTACCATATGCTGGTACAAAATTAGCTACAACTTCAAATAATATTACTATTTGTCAAGGTGTTATTGACTGTTATGCAGGATGGCTTTCTGCAAGTGGCCAAAACATTGAAAACACTTTAACTATGGTTGCTGGTACTTCAACTTGTTTCTTAATTGGTCATCATATTTCAACAACTTCCCCTGGAATTTGGGGACCATATAATAATATATTACCTGATATGTTTGTATCACAAGCTGGACAATCAACAACTGGGAAATTAATTGAACATTTATTTGAAACTCATCCAGTTGCAAAAAAATTAATTGAAAATAATCCAAAAATTGATTTATTTAAAACTATCGAACATCAAATTGATATCATTGAAAAAGCTCAAGGTTCTTCAATCCATTATTTGGCTAAAGATATGTTCTTATATGGTGATTTATCTGGAAATAGAAGTCCATATTGTGATGGTAGAATGAGAGGTGCTTTTATTGGCGAATCAATTGATACATCAATAAATGATTTAGTTTTAAAATACGTCTGTTGTCTAGAATTTTTAGCATTTTCAACAAAACAATTTTTATCAAATCTAAAATCTCATGAAATTAATAAAATTATCATTTGTGGAAGCCAAGGAAGAAATAAGAGACTTGTTGAACTTTTAACAATTTTAACAAAATTACCAGTTGAAGTAAGTGATGAAACTCCAGAATATGCAGGAATAAAAGGTGCTGCTTTATTAGCAATTTCTGGGTATTTAAACATCCCAGTAACTTCAGTTTTACAAAAATTTAATACAGCTGGTGCTATTTATGAAGTAAGTGATGATAATATTGATAAAAAACTACTGAGATTATTAGAAACCAAATATAACATAATGTTAGATATGGCTGAATCTCAAATAAGATATAGAGGTTTGGTAGATGATGCTTTGAAATGATGAAATTAATATTTACAAGTATAATGACAATGTACATGGTATATGCAAATAAATTCATTCGGAAACACGACTAATATTGACCCAATCGATTTGTGATTTTTGTCTTTCATTTCTTCTAACTCTGTAGAAATGATCAGTATATTTTGATGCATTCATATAGGATAAAAATTTCTCATCATGTGTAATAACAATCAATTGGAAATTTTTTTGTGACCTTCTTAATTCAATGATATTACCTAAAGATCTAGCCAAAGATTCAATATTATCTGCATCTAAATTAGTAGTAGGTTCATCTAATGCAATAACACCACAATTTGTACCAAAACATTCAGCAAGTGCTAATCTAATAATAATAGATGCTAAAACTTTTTGACCAGCTGAACATCTACCTCTCATGTCTAATTCAGCATCTTGTTTAACCATAACAACACGATAATTATACGTTCTACCTTTAGCATTATTACTTTGATCACTTTTAATCATGATGGTATCAACATCAGAACCACTATAAGTAGCTTTCCAAAGTTCATCAATAATTCTGTTAATTTCTTGCATTTTTAAACTATGGTATTGCATTATAGCAGAATCTAACGCTCTAGAATAGGTATTTAGATCATTATTAACTAAAGTTTTGGTTTGAAGTTTAACCCATTCTTCTTGATATGATTTCTCAACATCTTTATATTCAGTATTTAATTCTCTTTTGATTTGTTCAGCTTGATCTTCCAACTGTTTAATTTCACCCATTTTACCAGCTAACTTAGCATTTAAACCAGTATATTGTGCTCTTAATGCTGATGATTGTTCTTGATAATGATCTCTTTGACTTTCAGCATTTTGTACATCAATTCTAGAAATATCTTCTTCAATTGTTTCTAATTCATGTTCCAAATGTCTGATGCTTAAATTGTTTCTCAAATTACGTTCCTCAGAATTTGAATCAGCTGCTTTTTTTTCCTCTTCACTGATAAATTCATTTGTTGAGTCAATTTCATGCTCATACTCTTTGATCTTATTTTCAGCCAATTTCATCTCTTTTTCACATTTCTCCAATTGTAATCTTTCATTACTGACAAATTGATCAATTAAAATATTCAAAGAATTTATATTTGAAATAATATCTTGATAATTTTCATATTCATTAGTGGCTTTTTGAATTTTTTCAAAATTGATCTTTTTCAAAGTTTTTAATTCTTCTTCTAATTCAGAATATTCTTGATCAAGTTCTTTGATAATAGTTTCAGATTTTATAGTTGTTTCTTTTAATTTTTCAATTTTGGATTTACCATCAGCAATACTATTTAAAAGATTCTCTTTTTCAACTAATGCTCTTTCCAAGTCACTAATTCTTAGCCTCTTGTCCTTGACATTACTTTCAAGAACAGTATATTCTCTTTGTTTTGAATCCTTATCTTCCAATAATGATGAAATTTGTTTACGTAAATTTTTCAAAGTTGTATTTTTTTCATTTTGTTTAGACTGTAATTCTTCTAAAGTTTCAGAAGAAAAACCAAAATCACTTAGTTCTTTAATCTTAGAATCTAGTTGATTTTCTATTCCATTCAACTCTTGTTTCATACGAGAAATTTCAGAAACAGGTTTCTTTAAGTTTTCCAAAGATGTGATATCATTCTTCAGCTCATTTAATGCTTTAGTCTTTTCGGTCAATTCTTTTTTATTTTCTTCCAGTTCTTTAGTTAGGTGTATTTTTTCTTCCTCTAATGGAACTAGCTTTTTTTTAGTAAAAGAAATTCTGTCAACATCAGTGGATAAAGATCTCACTCTTTGCAGATATTGTTTTTGTTCTTCTAATTGTTCTTTTAATTTTTGTTCAAACCCTCCAGTAGTTTTCTCTTGTAATTCTTTAATAAATATAGACAAAACACCAGAATCTTCAAATTTTCTTGAACATAAATAACAACAGTTATCATTTTCTGCAATTTCCAAGGCTTTTTTATTAAATTGAAGTGTAGTACTACTCATCTTTAGATTTTCTAATGCAGTTTTATAATCTTCTTCAGCTTCTAGTAAGATATCATCATATTCTTCAACTTCTTCACCATTTAATTCACTTGAAAACTTCAACTGGGACTGTTCCATTCCTTTACGCAAATCATCAATTTCTTTGGTTTTATACTTCAGAGAGCTTTCTGATTCAGTAGTTCTTTTAGATAACGTATTAACTTCTTTTTCTAATCGATGATTCTTCTCTTTCAGTTCTTTTAGCTTTTCATATAAACTTTTTTCAGAGCTATCTAAAGAAATACCATGTACTTCTAATGGTTCTTTAGAATTTTCAAGTAACTTATTCAATGCTTTTTCTCTGTAATTTTTTTCATCCTTTAATAAAGAAATTTTTGCATTTGTATCCGCTTGCTTATGCGATCTGGAAATGTCATCATTTAAAGATTCAATTTCAGTTTCTAAAGTTGCAATTTCAGAATTTTTGGCTTTAATTTCTTTAATCAATGTTTCAACATATTTTTTTTCTCTAAAATCAAATAATTTTTTCTCTAAATCCTCTAAAGAAGATTTTTCATATTCTAAATCACCTTCATTACCTGGTAAGTTGTTTATTTTCTCATTTAATTGTTTAACATTATTTTCAATGGATGTTTGATCTTTTATAGCATATTCCTTATGTTGGGTTTCTTTTAATTTATTATCTGAAACAAATTGTAATTTCTTCACTAATGATTCTTCTGAAGAAGTACAGTCATTTTTAATTTTATTTAAAACTTCCTGTGAAGTTTTTTGTTTTGTTGTGATTATTTTATTGAATTGCTCAAAAGAATGTTCGTCAGAAGGGTCTAAATCAAGATCATATTCCTTAATACCATTAGATACAAGTTCTTCTCTAGTTTTCAGGTTATCGTAATAATCTTCTTCTTTACTTTTCAATTGACCTTCTTCTCTAATAAGAATATTATATTGCTGTCTAGTTTCTTTCAATTTATTCTGTTTTGATTTAACTTGATTTTTCAAGTCTTGGATTTTAGATGTATTTTCCGCCATAATCAATTCAAAATTAGCTAATTTGTATTGTAATTCTTCATCTTTATCAGGTAATAACTTTGTATCATCTTGTAATCTATTTAATTGTTCAGTGACTGATTTTTGGGTATGTTTCAAACTTTCTAATGAAGACAAAACTTTTTGAAATTCTTGATTTGAATTGAACAACTCATCACTTTCTTTAGTCACTCTTTTCAACTCTTGATCTATTTTAGAGGTTTCATCAGTATAATCATCAATTTGTTTGATTGTAGATTCCAATTTTTCTTTTGTTCTATCTGCACGCTCTTTATCAGATTTTAAATGCTTAACAGATTGATCTAATAATTTCAATTCTACAGCCAAATCTTTTCTAATAACTTTAATATTATCAAGCGCCTTAGTGAACTTTAACGCTTCAAAAATTTCATCAAACCTTTTCTTTAAAATTGAAGGTTCAGATAATGGCCATAAACTATCATCTTGATGACAAAAAATAACATAGTCTAAAATTGATTTTGAAACACCTAAAAACATTGGAACCTGTGTATCTAATTCAGCACATTTAGTACTAATTGTAGTTCTTTCACCTCTATTCATAGCTAATAGTTGACCTTCCAAAGTTTTGAATGTAGTTGTTGATTTTTTCACCAACAATTGCATTGCCCTTGTACAAATCATAGATACACCAGAAGCATTCGTAAAAGCCAACTTAACTTGTGCTTTAACTTCTTTTTCACCAGTGATTTTAGGATCATGAAGGAAAGCACCACCTTTACTATTTGGAGGTAAATCACCAGTAGTGGCATACTTTAAACACTCAATAATTGTAGTTTTACCAGTACCATTTTGCCCAACAATTAAAGTCAATGGTTTCCCAAATTCTATAGTTTCTTGTGATTGAGGATCAAAAGATCGTATACCTTGGATTGAAAGCTAAATACGTTAATTATGATGTCTTAAGGCTCAAATCAAAATATTACTTTATAAATAGCTGACCTAAAAAAAAGTGTTAATACCCCGATGAAAATAGTATAAGAAAAGAATAATGTTACATTGCAACCAGCCACTAGAGATGCTCTAATAATTTATTTTCAAGATGGTGTTGAAGTTAGAAACTGTGATTTAACTTCTTAAAATTGTGGGAACATTTCTACAACAAGTTCGCGACTTTGTTTTATTTTTTTTGGTGTGCGGATGTTGTTCTAAAATTCTTTCATACATCAACAAAATCACCAAATATTGAAAGCCATACGAAACCTTTTCTCTTTCTTCTTTAACCAACAAAACAAACAAGTTTTAATTTTTCTGCTGTTGCTCACAATTGCATGTTGTTTGGTATACGAAACATTTTTATCAGAACTACTATAAGGAGCATGGCCACACTAAACAAAGCAAAAGTAACGCAGCCAGAATGGCACCAACCTGTGACCAATTCCAGTTCTAAAAAGCCTGTGCTAAAGTTATACAACACGTTGACTAGAACAAAGACAGAATTTAAACCAATAAGAGAAGGCAAAATTTCTTGGTATTCTTGTGGTCCAACTGTTTATGACTCAAGTCATATGGGTCATGCTAGAAATTATGTCTCAATTGACATTAATAGACGTATTATTCAAGATTACTTTGGTTATGATGTTAACTTTGTGCAAAATGTTACTGATATTGATGACAAAATTATTATTAGAGCTCGTCAAAACTATTTGTTTGAAAATTTTGTCAAATCTTTATCAGATGAAAAAATTAGCACTGATGTGGTTGTTAAGGTTAACAATGCTTTTGAAAATTTTGTTACTAAGAACTTACCAAAAGCCCCAACTAACGTCAAAGAATTTGAACAATATGCACAATCTGTGAATGTTGAAGAAGAAAAAGTTGTTAATCCAAAATTCCCAATGTACTTGAAGTCCGCTTCTGATGCAGCAAATGCCATTATTAATTCCTCCACTATCTCCAAAGAAGAGTTTTTGAATTCTATCAAAGATGTTTACGTCCCAGCTCTGGATAAAGAATTAGGTTCTACTGTTAATGATCCTGAAATTTTCCGTGATTTGCCAGCTTATTGGGAGAAGAAATACGATGAAGACATGGCTGCTTTAAATGTTTTACCATCTACTGTAACCACTAGAGTTTCTGAATATGTCCCAGAAATTATTGAATTTGTTGAAAAAATTATTCATAATGGTTATGCTTACCCAACCACTGATGGTTCAGTTTATTTTGATACTGTCTCATTTGATCAATCTCCAAAACATGATTATGCTAAATTGCAACCATGGAATAAAGGTCAAGCGGATTTAATTGCTGAAGGTGAAGGTTCATTAACTTCTTCTGTTTCTAGTAAGAAATCACCAAATGATTTTGCTCTATGGAAGGCTTCAAAACCAGGTGAACCTGAATGGGAATCACCATGGGGTAAAGGTCGTCCAGGATGGCACATTGAATGTTCTGTTATGGCTAGTGATGTCTTGGGTCCAAATATCGATATTCACTCTGGTGGTATTGATCTTGCCTTTCCTCACCATGATAACGAATTAGCTCAATCTGAAGCTTGTTTTGATAACCACCAATGGATTAATTACTTCTTGCACACTGGTCATTTACATATTGAAGGTCAAAAGATGAGTAAAAGTTTGAAGAATTTTATCACAATTCAAGAAGCTTTACAAAAATACTCTGCTAGACAATTAAGATTGGCTTTTGGTTTACAACAATGGAATAATCAACTAGATTTCAAAGAAACTTTATTACATGAAGTTAGAAATATTGAAACATCTTTATCTAATTTTTTCCAAACTGTTAGAGCGCTAAATAATGATTACAAACATCGTTTAGATAATAATGAAATCATTTCTAAAAAATTAGGTCCAGCTGAAAGACAATTAGCTGAAGATTTAGAATCAACAAAGGATGCTGTTAATATTGCATTCTGTGATAATTTATCTACACCAATTGCCATTAAAGCCTTAGCCGATTTGGTTTCCAAGACTAACTTATATATTAGTAATATTGGTACCAACTTGAGAATATATTCAGTTTTGAATGTGGCTACTTGGGTTACTAAAATTTTAGATATAATAGGTTTCCCAGCTCGTGCTGATAAATTGGGTTGGGTTGAAACAGATTCAACTGGATCTAGTGCTTCTGGTTCCATTGAAGATATTGCTATGCCATATGTTAAAGTTTTATCTACATTCAGAGATAAGGTTCGTTCTGCTGCTATTGCTAAGGAACCATATGGTGTTTTCTTAAAGGAAACTGATACTATCCGTGATAATGATTTATTGAAATTGAATGTTTCTATTGATGATAGAGCTGATGGTCAACCAGCTTTAATTAAGTTTTTGAATGAAAAAGAAAAAGAAGAATTATTAAAAATACAAGCTGAAAAGGAAAAAAGAGAACAAGAAAAATTAGCTAGAAAATTAGCTCAAATGCAATTAAAGGAAAAACAAGAACGTGAAAGAATGGAAAAAGCCAAGGTTCCACCACAAGAATTGTTCAAGACTGAAGCTTACTCTGCCTGGGATGAAAACGGTTTACCAATTAAAGATAAAGACGGCAATGAAGTCACAAAGAGTGCTAGAAAGAAGCTACAAAAGCAATATGATCAACAAAAGAAACTTCATGATGAGTATTTGTCTAAATTAGCAAAGTAAGTGTATAAATTCATTATAATTCATAAAATAATAGAATTGGTAATATGTAAAGTAAAAAAATTTGAAAAAACAAATTCAATCTTACAGTTGTTCATGTTTAGTTTTCAAAAGGTCCCATAAGTCATGGTTTTCACCAAGTGTATAAGTGATTGTTTTTGCTTTAAATCCTTTTGGACCTAAATAACTTAATTGTTCAATAGCATCTTCTAATAAAATGGCTTTACCAGCAGCAATACCATCACCTAAACCAGGGTGTTGAATATTGACAACATGAATATGGAAATGGTAATACGATGGTTGATAATGAATAAATAATCTCAGTCTATCTTTTGGAATATTGTACTTGGTTGAAACAATAGACCTTATTTGTTCATTAATGCTGATCAACCATTTTTGATGATCAATGTTCAGGTCACGAATAGATCTTATATCTTCTCTATTAACAATAGCAACAAGGTATAAAGATTCAAAATTGATACCATCCCATTTCATATCAGGTAATAAAACAAAACCATTTTTTTTATCCTCATCTTTATAAACAACACTTTCAGCTTCAGCACCATGGAATAAAATGTTCTTGACCCATTGAATTCGTTTGCCACACATAGTTGCAATATATGGTTCAACAATCTCGGTATACATCTCTGGAGTTTCTTGAATTAAATGAAAGGTTTGTCTTGAGAATTTCTTAACATGTTGTTCAGTAGCTGGATAGATTAAGGTCAATTTTGTAGCTGGGTTTGTATCTAAATCTTGTAACAAAGTTGCTAAACCCCAAATATAAATATCATTATTTGTAACAGATTTCACTTGATCAATCAATTGGATAATTTTTGTTTCATTAGCTTCATCTGTTGCAAAATGTGTCTTTTCAAGAGTAATTATGGCCTGTTGATCATCAATTGTACCTAATAGAACAACAGATTTAGTTTGAGAATCTGATTTCAAAATTTTTTCAAATTTGAATTTAGGAATAAGAGCTTCTAAAGACATTTTCAGGACTTTGCTATGTTAAAAATAAACCAGTTTTATTTACAACAACAAAAAGTTGTCGCTTTTAATACATATTGATTTTTTAATTGTCTATCAAAAATCAATCCAATTATCATTACAAAAACAAAAACATTTTGACTTCCTCAATAGGAAGTCAAGCCGGAACTCCAAGTCGGAAATCAAAACTTATTTCGGTTTTTTTCTGTGGAAAGTATAAAAAGGCAAGTTCGCCCCTCAAAAAAACTTCTTCTGAACAACAAACAACTTTCTAATTAAAACAAAGGTACAATATACAACAGCGGATTTTCAATTGAATTGGTTATTAATCGATCATTAAAAGGAAATTAAAATTAGTTTTATAATAGAAGAAATCAGGATAGAAAATAGTTTATTTCAGTAATTTGAGTACTTCTTAGAAAAAAATCAGTATTTTATTTTCCATTTTTTAAACGTGTTCAATAGAAATAACTGTAAAGTAAAGAACAAACAACACAAAATAAAGACAAACCCAAAAACAAACAAATTAATTTATAACACTTAGTCATGGGCGCTACAGAAGAATTTGTAGAGGTTTTAAATGCCTTGAACGGATTGAGAACTGGTATTTCTGGTTCTAGAATTAAAAAATTAACTCAAATAGCTGTTGATAATGTTGAAGTAAGTATTTCATTTAACTATTAACTAAAATAACAGACATGCACAAAGAACAAATAATTTCTAGGACTTTTATTTCACAATTCCTTAAATCACTAACTTTGTTTTAAAATTTTGTATTGATCTATTGTTTTAGAATTAGAACCATAGTAAAAATCATCAAGATAAATTTAAACTAACTAATTATATAGTATGAAAATGAGTTCATAGATGCAGCTCAAAATCATTTAAAAACTACTAAAGATAGTCATAAATTAGGTGCTCTTTATGTCATTGACTCTATTGCTAGAGCATATAAAGAACAAGCCGATAAATTGGGTGAAGTTGTTGGTCCTAATGCTAAACGTGGTACTTATGCTGGTTCTTTGTATTATATTAATAGCTTAATCCCTGGTGATATCGACACCGTTCTAAGTGTTGCAACACCCGAACAAAGAGAAAAAGTTGGTAAATTATTAGAAATCTGGACAAGATCAGGAACTTTTGATCTTGCCACTTTACAAGCCATTAAGGCTAAACATTTTGGTGGTGCTGCACCATCTCCAGCACCATCTTCCGCACCAGCTCCTAGTACTACTTCAAATGCTAACGATATTTTGAAGAACTTAGCTGCTTTAGCTGGTCAATCTAAATCAGCATCAGAAGCTCAAGCACCTCCAGCTGCTGCACCTCCAGCTGCTGCTCCACAACAAGCTTTACCAACTCCTCCAGTTCCACCACCTGGTATGCCAAACCTTGCTGCTCTAGGATCTGGTGATGCAAGTGCTCAACAAGCTGCTTTGCTACAAATGTTATCTACTTTACAAGCCAATGGACAATTACCTACTGAACAAGCTGCTACTACTACTCCACAAGATAATCAATTCCAAAATCAAAGATATGGTGGTAATAGTTCTGGTTCTGGTTCTAGTGCTTGGTCTCAAGAAGAAATGTTTAAAAGTTATAAGACTGGTGGTAGAGAAAGAGAAAACCATAGAGACAGAGATAGAGGGTTTTCAAGAAGAAGAACCAGTAGATCAAGATCTCCAGAAAGAGGTAGACCAGCTCGTGACAATAAACCAGGTCCACCACCAGGTCATGTTTTAGGTGAAAAGAATATTCCAGGCACTCCACATTACAGAGAACGTCATGTTAGTTTTGATCCTTCTTTACCAAGTGGGTCTGTTAAAGTTTTAAGTCGTACTTTATTTATTGGTGGTGTTCCAAATTATATGGATGAACATGAATTGGCTTCTGTTTTAAGACCTTATGCTGAAGTTCAAAGTGTTATTTTGAACAGTGAACGTAAGCATGCTTTTGTTAAAGTTTACTCTAGAGCTGAAGCTGAAAATGTTATTGGTTCTTTCAACAAAAATAGTGCATTATCATTAAGAACTCGTTGGGGTGTTGGTTTCGGTCCTCGTGATTGTTGTGATTATCAACATGGTATGAGTATCATTCCAATTGCTAGATTAACTGATGCTGATAAGAGATGGATAAATGCTGCTGAATGGGGTGGTATTGGTTTAGAAAAAGAATTAGTTCCTGGTGTTGTTATGGAAGAACCTGATATTGAAATTGGGGAAGGTGTATCATCTAAGGCAATTTCTAAGAAAATGCCAACTGATGGTTCAAGAAATGGTCCAAGATCTACTAAACCTGGTGAACCAGATGATATGTACACTGATCCATTAAACAACTCAACATTGCCATCATTCATGCAAGGTAACTCTAAGGCCAACCCATTGGCTGGTTTATTTGGTCAACAACAAGCTCCTGTCCCACAACAAAACACACCGTTATTCCAACAAGCACCACCAGCACCAGCACAACCAGCTGCTGCTTCATCATCAAATGCTCAATTATCAAACTTGATGGCATTTTTACAACAACACAATCAAAAATAAATTCTTGTTTGAAATCAAAAGTTGGGGAGAAAAAAAAGAGAGATTAAAAGTCATTTAAGCTTAAATTAGCTGTTTTGTATAATATTTTTAAATTCACAGTTTATTATTGTTCTTATTATATGAGTTTTGTAGTAATTATCATTGTAAAAAAATTCCCAAACAAGTAATATTCCCAAATAGGAAGTTACCCGTTTAGTGAAATTTTGTAGTGAAAAAAACTTCAAAATTGTCAATATTGTTGTCAATATTGGAAAAAAAAAGTTGATTTGAAGAGACTTGTTGGATACTTGTGTTACAAGATGTTTCGTACTCAAATAAAGCGTATTTTATTTTAAAAAATTGATACACCAAATTTGGTAACTAACTGTTTTTAGCTGTTCAAAGATGTGTTGTTAGAGCATCATCTACTGCTGTTGAAGCACAACCAATTGAAGGTATTAAAGCTGCTTTGTTATTATCTCGTACTCCAATTGTTTCTAAAGACTTGAGTTTGATTGAAAAAGTTTATTACCGTTACCAAGAAGAACTAGAACGTCGTTTGATGTGGACTTTCCCAAGATGGTTTTATTTTAAGAAAGGTACATTATCTGAACGTCGTTTCTTAAATGCTCAAAAATTTCCAACAACAAAACAACCAGATGTTTACTTTCCAAGAGGTACACCAGATATTAGAAGTGATAGAGATAGAAGAACGAAACAAGAAGTTATTATTCCAAAACAAGAAATTGACCCAGATAATCCAGATGATATTGGTAGACCAATCACTCCAAATTCTAGAACAACTGAAGCTGACATTAAAAATGATACAAAGAGTTTAGAAAGAGCTTTACCAAGAACTTTGTACTTGGTTGTTAAAGATTCTAAATTGGGTTGGAAATTACCAGCTTTTAATGTTTTAAAAGGTGATTCTTTAGAACAAGCTGCTGAAACTGGTTTAAGAAAAATTGGTGGTGAAAGTATAAACACATGGACTGTTTCTGGTACTCCAACTGGTGTTTTGAAATATAAGAATGGTTCCATTGTTGATTCTACAGAATCTTCTGAAAACTTGAACAGAGAATATATCATCAAATCTCATATATTATCTGGTTTGTTTAAACCAACTGGTAAAGATGTTCAAGATTATGCTTGGTTGACCAAGGATGAAATTGCCAAACAAGTTCCAGAAGACTACTACAAAGCCGTTGAATATTTGTTTTCTGATATTTAAAGTAGACACAACTACAAAAACTAAAATCATCATGCACTGTAATATAGAATGTTCCATTCTACATCCTGTATATAATACATAGAATGAACGTGGATATACAAATAATTAAGGTTCAAAAAAGTATAAAAGATTTAAATGAAGAAATGTACATTGATTTATAAGAATTTTGTAGTATTAATTTGTTGGTTTTAAAGCAACAGTAATATCTGCATCAATTGAAGTAAATGCAAAGATTGATCTTGCTGGACAAAATTTAAATAAAGGATATGTGACTTTCCCAGCTTTACAACTTTTGAAACTATGTTCAGATTCAACTGTAGTTTTATTTGTTTGAACTTTGTAAATTTTTGCTGGTTCTTCTTCAAAAGTCACTGCAATTCTTTCACCATCTCTCGTAAAATCTAAACCAGTAATTGGTTCATCTGTATCATTGATAATATGAGTAACCATTAATGTACTTATATCCCAAAATGATACTATACCTTCATTACTACCAGCTGCTAAATATTTACCCTTTGGATCAAATGACAAAGCCCTAACGATGGATCTATGACCTTTCAAAGTATGTATTATATTCCATTCATCATCATTAGATGCTCTACCATAAAGAATAATAGACCCATCACTAAACCCAGCAAAGAAATAATTTGAAGAATTTGACCAACAAATTGAATAAACATCATCTTCACATTTAATAGTTTGTATTAATTTATGACGTTTTGCATCAGAAATTGTAATATAATTCTTCTTGCTACCACATAAAACATAACTAGCATCAGCAGAATATTGAATTCCTAAATTCTTAGTGATACCAGTATCAATTTCACCTAATTTAGCACCAGTGATTGTATTCCAAAATTTGATATGTGAATCTTTACCAACAGATGCCAAAATAGTTTCATTATCTGGTTGCCATGAAACAGAGGTTACAATACCATCATGAGGTGAGTCTATAAAAAATGGACTCTTCATCACTGTTTCACCACTTGTTTGAACTTCCCATGTTCTAATTGAACCATCAGTTCTTGCGCATGCTAATCTTGTCCCAGCTGTGTTCCATTCCAGAGTGACAACTTCAAGCAGTCTTCTATATCTTGAAGTTCTCTCTATACTTGTATCTGGGAAAACTGTAGTTTTCAAGTTTTTATATGAATTGCCAGACATGTTCACCGGGTTTTATGAAGTGATGATATTAATTTGTGTTGATGTAATTTGTTGATGTTAATAATCTTCAATTTAATGAAAATTATAAATTTTGAAAAAAATTGTTAAATTAAATGAAGATCATTTAATCAGGTATATTAAACCTTGAATGATATGTTTTTATCATAATTTATTATAAATTTCATTAAATTATCAATTAATTTTATAATCATTTCCCCTACGGAGAATCGAACCCAAAATCTTTTCATTTAACACAATAAAAATAAACAAAAACAAAAACAATAAATGTTTCATTTTATACAACAATTAATTTATTTGGCGGTTATTGATAATTGATTATTTGTTTCATTAAAGAGTTTGATATAGTTTTATATGAATTGGTATGCTTGGATAAGAAAATATTTTCATTAATTACAACTTTTAACTGAAATTTAGTTGATACAATATGAATAACGTCACAAATAATATTGTTCAAAGGAAACAAAATGCACCTCTACCTCCTCAATATTCATCCAAGTTTTCCAAAGTTCATAAGAAGCAAAAAACTGACACAGATTATGATGCTTCTTTATATACAGATAAACTTGATCAAGAATTTATGGAATCAAACAAAATTACAAAAAAGAATAATTTTCAGACAGCTAAAGATCGTGCTGATAGATTCAAAACAAATGATAAGAAATTCCAATCCAAACTGAATTCATCAACTCGTTCTTCACCATCTGTTTCTCAAAAGACTCAGCAGCTTGATCAAAGAATACAAAAAAGAAAAAATAAAAATGTTTCAGAATCTGTTTCAGAAAACAGTTCTGGGTCCAATGACATTGTTGATATAGATGGTAATAGTGAAAGCAATGATGATAATTTCTCGCATGAAGATATTGAAAAAGTGCTTGAAAGAAACAGAGGTGGAAATTCAAAAAATCGGAAAGATTTAAGCAAATATAGTTCATCTGGTAATAATCTAATTAATGAAGAAGGTGTTGAACATCGAAAAAATGGTATTGCAATTGTTCCTGGACCAGAAAGAGTAAAGAAAAATCTGAAAAATACAATGAAAAATACAACCTTGGCTAAACTGGGTTCATCCAAAGGTCGTTCTGTTGACAATAGTATAGAAGATTCTAAAGCGTTAAAAAACAAAAGTCAACCAAGAATTGACCATATGGTGAGGTTCAGTAAGGAAGAAATATCATTAATCTCAGATGATACACATGGAGTTGAAGAAAAAATCAATGAAGCATTAAAAGCTGCAAATTTTGCTAATGAGTTAAAACAGAGAAAAATAGTTAATGTTGATAAAGGCACTGAAATCATTGATTTAAGTATTGGGGATGATAGTTTTGATATTGGTATGACAAACACATTTGAAGAACTTAATGAAGAAAAAAATTTCAACAAACAACGTAAACTTGTGTTGAAAAAATATGAAGGTATAACATACCCAGGTGGTTTAACTAAAGAAGAATTGGATACAAAAAGTAAGAAGTATCTGACGTGTGTTCCAAAGATTTTAAATGGTACCATCCCATCTATTTATTATGGTTCTGCATCAGAAGTTGCAAATAATTCTAACTCTACAGCAATGTCTTCTAATGAATTTTTGGCCTTGAATATGAAAGATTTTACTATTGGGTTTTATGGATTAAAAAGGCAATCTTATATTGCAACATTTATTAAAAATAAGTACAAAAAAGAGCTTGCTGATGCATATTCATACAACAAAACCATCAGGTTTTGGTCTATAGATTCATTTGTTTTATACGTTTTGGCTTGCGAAGTTGCACTTAGAATTGCTGCTAATGATATTGGGAAGGATAAAAATGATGTTTATGATATTTTTGTATCAACTGGTGATTATGGGAAATATATAACAGATTTGATCTCAATTTAAAAGACAATTCTGATCTTTCAGACTGATTTAAGGTTATACTTAATCTTGCGGTGTTCGGGTTATTCAAATCTCCTGTCAAAAAAGAAAACAAAAAAAAAAAATAAAAAAAATTTGACACCTCATCTCTGCGGGTAAACCGTTTTTCGGAGTGTAAATGAAAGATTTTTTTTTACATGAGAAAAGTTTTCTTTTTTGACCTTTATTCAAACTACTGAATATTTCTTATTTCATATTTAGTTTATTATTATATTATTCATAATGGCTGCTGTTTTCCCAAGAACCTGTTACAAATGTGGTGAAGTTGGTCATTTGGCCGAAGTTTGTACTCAAGAAGAACGTTTATGTTACAACTGCCGTATGCCTGGCCATGAATCTACTGAATGTCCACAACCACGTCAAAACACTCAAAAACAATGCTACTTATGTGGTGGTGTTGGTCATGTTCAAGCTGACTGTACTCAACAATCTCAAGGTACTCGTTGTTTCGGTTGTGGTGAATTTGGTCATATTTCAAGAAACTGTCCACAATCTTCTAATGGTTCAGCTTCTTCCAATTCTGGTTCTTCTGCTCCAGCTACTTCTGCTCCAAAACAATTCACTAGATCAAACGGCGCAAAAGGTAAAACTACCTGTTACAAATGTGGTGGTCCAAATCATTTTGCTCGTGATTGTCAAGCTGGTGTTGTGAAATGTTACGCTTGTGGTAAGACTGGTCATATCTCTAAAGACTGTTCTTCTGCTTCTGGTGGTGCTAATATCCATACCAAAACTTGTTATTCCTGTGGTGGTACTGGTCACATTTCACGTGAATGTCCTTCTGCTCAAGTTGCTTGAACTTATAGATATAAAAATTAAGATTTTTTTTAGGAGAGGAGAAGAAGAAAAGCAAAAAGAAGAAGAAGCTACTATTTTTTAAGACATTGGATGTACTTTATTAGTGATTTTTTTTATCTATACTTTGGCGTTTGTGCATCATTACTCTTTCTTTATATATATATTTATTGGGTTTTAATTTGGGTAATTTTTTTTTGGTTATATTAATATTAGTAGTATGTATTAATTACTTGTTTATATCAATCAATACTGTTTCCAAAAAAAAAAAAGAGTAAAGTAGAATTAAATTAAACCTCTATATAATGCATCTCCAATTGCAGTGACTTTCTTAACCTCTTCGACGTCATGGACTCTAACTATATCTGATTGATATCCAATACAAGACATAATGACAGCTGCAGTACTTAAAACACGGTCAGATGCTTCAGTTTCCTTAGTCAAATGACCAATGAACTTCTTTCTAGATGGTCCTAACAAGATTGGCAGACCATCTAAACTAGTGTATTCTTTGGTTTGTTCATTATAATTAGAGTATGTTTTAATCAATGGGGTACCTCTAATTATTGCTAGATTTTGTTTTAAATTTTTGGCAAATCCAATACCTGGGTCGCTAATAATTTGCCATCTTTTGATACCAGCTTTAATAGCTTTATTATATTGAATACATAATTCTCTGGCAATAGCTTTCAATAATATGGCATCTCCTGGTTGTAAATTTGAGCCTTCAGTTTTATAATATTCAATCAAATCGCCATTTTCATAATCACTGTAATTAGTCAACTTTGACATAGTATCTGGAGTACCTCTTGTATGGTTTAAAATATATGGAGCACCACTTTTAGCAATTATTTCAAACATTTTATCATCATATAATCCACCACTAATATCATTAATTATATCTGCTCCTGCTTTTAAAGATTCTAAAGCAATACCAGCTCTATAAGTGTCAATACTCAAGACGACATTTCTTAAAGCTTCATCTTCATGATTTCTAATTGCTTTAACAATTGGAACAACACGTTTCCATTCTTCTTCTTCAGATGGTGCAATTGATCCAGGTCTTGTAGAAACACCACCAATATCAATTATATCAACTCCATCTTTAACCATTTGTAAAGCATTAGTTATGGCAATTTCAACAGATGCATTCTTACCACCATCACTGAAAGAATCTGGTGTAGTATTTAAAATACCCATAATCAAAGTCTTGTGTGAATTGTATAATAAATCAAAGACAAATTGACGTTCATTTGGGAATTTATAAAAATTATTGTATAATGGAATTAATGTTTGTAATAAATTAGATTTTTGCTTGGTTGGTTCAACTTGAGATGAATATAATTGTTTTAAATGGTTATGATATGGTTCTGCTGTTACTGGATGAATAGCAGTAGGTGGTAATAGTTCACATAATGGTTGTAAAACAAAAGTTCTTTCAATCATTCTTATATGTGGGATGATTAAATCTGGTTCATTTAACACCAAATCATCATATAATAATATATCTAAATCAATAGATCTTGGTCCATTATCGATTATTTTTACTCTACCTAAAACTTCATATTCAATTTCTTTTAAAACTTTTAATAAATTTTGTGGGGATAAAGTTGTACTAATTTTCAGAGCACCATTAACAAATTTTGGTTGATCTAAAACATACATAGGTTCACTTTGATATAATGATGATGTTGTTAAAACATTAATTTCATCCCTTGATTGTAATTGTTCAATAGCTTTCAAGATGTTTAATAATTGATCACCAGTGTTAGAACCAAATGCAATATAAACTTCATGTTCAACATTTTCAGAAACAGTAGTATTAGAAGAACTAGTAGTTGGTAAATTAAATGATTCTTTGAAATCAAGCTTGGTTATAGAATTAACATCAATAACTGGTTTATTAATAAAATATTCTGGTTTTCTAGTAACTTGAACACCAACACCATCAGCAAATGTAATAGCATTAGGTTTTTCAACTTTTGCTGTAACTTCAATGATTGGATATTGTGAAGCAATTTGTGCAACAGAATCAATCAAAGCTTCCACAGTTTTGAAATTTGCATTTTCAACATAATTAACAACATCATCAATAATCTTATGATAATCTAAATTACCTTTAAATTGAAGTTCTAAATCAAGATTAACAATTTGTTTTTGTAATCTTTCAAAAGTAAAAACACCAATAAGTGTTAATAATCTTAATTGAGAAACTATAATAGTATCATTGAATCCTTTAATTTTGTTGATTTTATCATTTTGTTTTTCTCTATTTATAATAATTTTAATATTATCAGCTCTAATTTCAGATTTAGTATTACAAATAGTTATTTCAGCATTATTACCACCACCTTTAGTTTCATCTAGAACTACTTTACCAACATTTTCAGCTATATTTTCCAAATTTTTGAAATTATAACCATTATGTTTAACAAACATATCTTGTATATTTCTGGAGATAACAGCATAGTTTAAAGAATATTTTAAATCATCTGTATCACTAGATTTACTAAAATCTGTTCTCAAAGCAACAGACACACTAATTGGTTGTAGGGAAGGTTTGTTCCAAAAATCTTTGCCAGTGATGGCATTGACTTGTAGGTTGTCTATTAGCACAACATCTTGTTTCATAGCGTAGCTAAAAAAAAAAAGGTATTAATAAAAAACCCTATGCAAACAGCAGAAGAATATTAGAATCAGCTTACCTTCTTATCGGCAGTGATACCACTGATTTGAACTTTCTAATTGTGGAAAACACTTTGAATTTCTTGTTGATGTTAAAGAATATGTTGATCATCGGATTCAAAATTTTTCACTTCATTTACAACCAAAAAGGTTAGTTATACCAAAATATAGTAAAAACAGATTTCAACACATTATAAACACATTTTTCACAAGTATTTAATAATAAAATAATTCAAATAATTCCACGTTAATCATCATAAAACAATTTCTTCTTCTCAAAAATAATTTGATCACGTGATACTAGTTTTTTCAAGCTCAAAACACGTTATGAAAACAACCAACATCAACAACTGGTGATCAAAGTATTAAAATTAGAAACCCAATAAAATGATCAGTGTGTTCAAGAGATCAATGGCATCTGCCCCTGATAAGATTTCCAAGGTGGTGGATGTGTTGATTGTTGGTGGTGGTCCAGCTGGGTTGACACTTTCCGCAGCATTAAAGAATTCATCAGTTACTAAAGATTTAAAGTTAACATTGGTTGAAGGGTTTGATTTGAGTCCTGTTAAACAATATAGTGAAATACAGAGTGAAAAATTCACAAATAGAATTAGTTCCTTAACTCCACAAAGTATTGATTATTTACAAAGAATAGGAAGTTGGAAATTTATTGATCAAACAAAAATTCAACCATATGACCAAATTATTGTTACTGAAGGTTTAAGTGATGCTAGATTGGATTTTGGTACTCCAGAAATGGCTACAATGTGTGAAAATATTAATCTTCAATCATCATTATATCAAAGAATAAAAGAATTGGAAATTGAAGGTGCTGGTGAACCAATTGATATTATTGATAATACTAAAGTTTTAGAAATCACTAAAGCTGAAGATAATTCTTGGCCAATTGTTCATTTATCTGATGGTCAATCTATTAAGACTAGATTATTGGTTGGTGCCGATGGTTTTAATTCTCCTGTTCGTAAATTTTCTGGTATTGAATCAAGAGGTTGGTTTTATGAAAGATTTGGAGTTGTTGCAACAATGAAATTAGCTTATCCACCATTCACATCTCAAGCTTATCAAAGATTTTTACCAACTGGTCCAATTGCATTTTTACCATTACCTAATGACAATGCTACTTTAGTTTGGTCTCAAACTATTGAAAATTCTAAATTATTAGTTGATGTTGATGAAGAAATTTTTATCAATTTAGTTAATGCAGCTTTTATTTTAAATGACGTTGATATGAAATATTATTATAAAGCCATTAAAGAAGGTAGAACTTCAGGATTAGTTGATGATATTAAATGGAGAGTTGAAAGAGAAACTGCAAAATATACTGAAGAAGAATTAGAAGAAAAATTCCCAGTTAAAGTTATTGGTATTGAAGAAAAATCTAGAGCTAGATTCCCATTAAGATTATCTCATGCAGATACTTATGTTTCTGAAAGAATTGCATTGGTTGGTGATGCAGCTCATACAACTCATCCTTTAGCTGGTCAAGGTTTGAACATGGGACAAGGTGATGTCCAAGCTTTAGTCAATGCTCTTGAAACAGGTGTTAATAGAGGTTTAGATATTGGTAATACTTTGGTTTTGGAACCATATTGGGCCGATAGATTCCCAGTAAACAACATGTTACTAGGTGTTGTTGATAAACTACATAAATTGTACTCTGTTTCAGCTGAACCAATCGTTGCATTAAGATCTTTTGGTGTGAATACATTAAACCAATTAGGGTTTTTAAAAGATTTGATGGTTCAAACAATCTCTGGTAAATAATAATTTGTATATAGGAAAATTTAGTTGTATTATTAACCCGTTTGTAGATGTCAGTCAAAAGGATTCATAAAAATTGTCATAATTCAGTTGATGGAAGAACCATTGAGCAAGACAACAACATCAATATGAGTGTTGTAATTCAAACAAATTTGGGTACGATATATTTTCATACAGTTGATTTCAAAATGATAAAACTAACTTTTTTTTAAGGAAATCTTGTGATTGATTTATATGTTAAAGAAGCTCCTATTGAATCAAAAAATTTTATCAAATTATGTAAAGCCAAATATTATAATTTTGCACCTTTTTATAATATTCAAAAGGATTATTTAGTAGAATGTGGTGCTCCTTTATATCCAATTTCTTTACAAGGTTGTTGTGCTTGGGGGTTAGTTGATGATAATCAACAATCATTTAAAACATCAAAAAATAAACTACAAAGAAATAAATTGGGTGAAGTTTCATTTGTTACTCAAGGTATGTCATCTGATGAATTATATGCCACTTCATTATTTACTATATTACTAAAAGATCTTGAAGGGTCTCAAACAGCGCTTAAACATAATGTTGTATTTGGACAAGTTGTTGAAGGAATTGAATTATTGGATAAAATAAACAAGGCGTTTGTTGATGATGATCACCGTCCTTTACAAGATATTAGAATCCATCATTGTTATATTTTAGATGATCCATTTGAAGATATTAATGGTTTAATTATACCTCCAAAAAGTCCTGAACCTTCAAAAGAACAATTGGAAACAATTCGTTTAGAACAAATTGATGATTTAGATGATAAAGATGAAGATCAATTAACTCCTGAACAATTAAAACAAAAAAGAGAACGTGAATCAAAGGCAAAAGCTTTAACTTTAGAAATTATGGGTGATTTACCATCAGCTGAAGTTAAACCAATGGAAAATGTTTTATTTATTTGTAAATTAAATCCATTAACTACAGATGAAGATTTAAAAACTATTTTTGCAAGATTTGGGAAAATTAATTCTTGTGAAATAATTCGTGATTCTGATACAAATGATTCTTTACAATATGGATTTATTGAATATGATGATAAAAAAAGTTGTGAAGCTGCTTATTTTAAAATGGATGGTGTATTAATTGATGATCGAAGAATTCATGTTGATTTTAGTCAAAGTGTTTCAAGATTAAGTAATGCTTGGAGAAATAAGAGATTAGAAAAAAATGGATTCCAAAATAACAGAGAAAGATATTCATCATCAAACTCTTATCGAAATGATGATTATAATAGAAATCGAAACAGAGAAAAATCTCGTTCTCATCACTACAAACATCATTCCTCACATTCATCTTCAAGATCCTATAACAGAGACAGAGACAGAGACAGAGACAGAGACAGAGACAGAAATAGAAACTACTCATCTTCTTATTCTTCTTACAGAGAAAGACGTTAAAGACGTTTATTTTTATTTCTTTTCTTTTCTTTTTTTTTCTGAGTGGCCCAACCGACATTTTTTTTTTTTTTTTTTTTTTTTTTTTTTTTTTTTTTTTTCCTAACCTTTTTTTTTTTTTTTTTTTTTTTTTTTTTTTTTATCTTTGACTA
>JAKTRJ010000061.1:0-75799 GCA_030579655.1 Liangdongia dryadoides
AAGTTGGTGAAAAAGGTATTACTTTATCTGGTGGTCAAAAAGCAAGACTGTGTTTAGCTAGAGCTGTCTATGCTAGAGCTGATGTTTACTTGCTTGATGATATTTTATCAGCTGTTGATACACACGTTGGTAAAAACATTATTGAACAAGTTTTATGTGGTATTTTAAGTACAAAAACTATTATCTTGGCCACCAATAACATTGCTGTCTTACATCGTGCTAATAAGTTAGTGTTGTTACAAGGTGGTGAAATCGTTGAAACTGGTTCTTTTGATGAAGTTATGAAAACTGGTGCTAAGTTAGCTGATTTAATTAATGAATTTTCTAATGAAGAAACTGAAGAACAAAAAAAAATTGATGAAGAATTGATAGCTGAAGATGAAAATTTAGCATTGGAAAGAAAAACAACCACTGCAACATTGAGAAGAGCTAGTATTGCTACCTTCAAAGCACGTAAAGCTATTGATTTCACCAAAAAGAGTTCTGAAACTGAAGAAAAAGCTGAAGAAGGAAGTGTTGGTTGGGATGTTTACAAAGCGTATGCCAAAGCATGCGGTTATCCTGGTATTATTGCAGTTATTTGTTTTGTCATTATTGGTGACATTTTATTTTTAGGAAGTACATTTTGGTTGAAAAATTGGTCAGAAGAAAATGAAAATAATGGAGAAAATTCTCAAGTTTTGAAATATGTTGGTGGATATTTGGCCCTTGGTATTGGTTATGCATTTTTGGTCTTTGTTAGAACTACTGTTAACTCTGTGTTTTGTTCTATTAAAGCTTCAAAAAAACTACACGATGATATGGCACATGCTGTTGTTAGATCCCCAATGTCTTTCTTTGAAACGACACCTATTGGTAGAATTTTGAACAGATTCACTAATGATATAAGTAGTGTTGATTCTGCTTTACCAAGAGTTTTCCTGTATTGTTTAGCATTTATATGTTCTGCAGTTTCCAAAATTTGTGCCATTGGTATTGCTCTTCCATCTTTTTTAATAATTACATTTTTGTTGTCTTTTATCTATTTATACTATCAAAAATATTATATTGTTGTTTCTAGAGATTTGAAGAGAATTGTCAGTATTTCCAGAAGTCCTGTTTTTGCTCATTTACAAGAGACTTTAAATGGTGTTGAAACTATTAGAGCTTTCCATCAAGAAGCTAGATTTGAATTTATGCACTTGGCCAATTTGGATTTCAATTTAAAGAGTGTATACATGTTTAGATCAATTTCTAGATGGTTAACTGTTAGATTGCAATTCATTGGATCTTTTATTGTGTTAGCAACAGCTGGTTTAGCTGTTTTTGAAAACTTATCTAGTTCAACAGCTGGTTTATTGTTAATTTATGCTTTGGATATTACTCATACTTTAAGTTTTATTGTTAGAATGACTGCAGAAGTTGAAAACAATATTGTTTGTGTTGAAAGAATTTTGGATTATTGTAAATTAAAACCAGAAGCACCAGAAGTTACTGATGTTGTTCCAGAAAAAAATTGGCCAATTGAAGGTGCAGTTAAATTTGAAAATTATTCTAGTAGATATAGAGAAGGTTTGGATTTGGTTTTGAATGACATTTCATTAGATATCAAACCTGAAGAAAAAGTTGGTATTGTTGGTAGAACAGGTGCTGGTAAGAGTACTTTAGTTTTAGCTATTTTCAGATTGATTGAACCAGTTGATGGTGATATCAAAATTGATCAATTTGATATTTCTACCCTTGGTTTACATGATTTAAGAAAAAATTTAGCTATTATTCCACAAGATTCACAAGCTTTTGAAGGTACAATTAGACAAAATTTGGATCCAGTAGGTGTTCATACCGATGAAGAATTATGGAATGTTTTGGAATTATCTCATTTAAAAGCGCATGTTCAAGAGATGAACTCTGATTCTGAAGAAGGTAATTTAGGTTTAGAAACAAAATTGACTGAAAGTGGTGGTAATTTATCAGTTGGTCAAAGACAATTATTATGTTTGGCTAGAGCTTTGTTAAATCCATCAAAAGTTTTAATTTTAGATGAAGCTACTTCATCTGTTGATGTTGAAACAGATAGAATTGTTCAAACTACTATTAGAGAACAATTTAAAAACCGTACAATCTTGACTATTGCCCATAGAATTGATACAGTTATGGACAATGATAAAATTCTTGTACTAGATAAAGGTAAAGTTATGGAGTTTGATTCTCCAAAGAATTTACTTGCAGACAAGAACAGTATGTTCTACAGTTTGTGTAAACAAGGTGGTTATATCAAGGAATAATTCAAATACTACTGGTTAGTTCTATATCTTTACCGTTTTGTATAATAAATTAAGTTTATTTATTTTGATATATTATATAATAAATTATATAATCATACATTAAATCCGTGCGATATAATGCAGCATAATGCAATAATAATGCAATAGGAATTCGAAAGGCATCAGCGCAGTAGAATATCCAGCCCATAACGAGGATTAAGAAAAATGTTTGTGAAAAGAGATGATGTTGATAAATGAAGTTTTACAGTTGACTAAATTGATTCTATACAAACATATTCAAATCAATCAACTCACTTCAAAACTCATGAATTTTATAAAAAAGTGTCAAAACAACGAAAGGCTGAAACGCATTTAAAAGTTTCTTTTTCTCAGCGAACCATATTCATGTAAAACTTTTTTCTTACTCATTTCTTCAGGGACTAAATTGAAAAAAGTATATAACTTTCTGTCTTTTTGAATTTTTATCTTTAACCAAGGTCTATTGCTGTTATAATATCCAATCAATATGGACGAGTCCAAAGATCTCAAGTCAACAACATCAAGAGATTACTCTTTCGATCTTCCGACTTCTGAACAAAAGACTTCTAACGACAACAGTGTCAAGGATAAAAGAAACAGATGGACTAAAATTAAGGATTCTTTCAAACCAGCTATTGAATCTGAAGATGAACGTTACATCACTGCTAAAGATGCTAGAGACTACAACGAACTAACAGATGTTGAAAAAGCTGCTTTTAATTCTTCAAAAACTCAGTTGAAACAAGAGTTGACTTCAAGACATTTGATTATGATTGTTATTGGTGGTTCTGTTGGTACTGGTTTGTTTGTTAACTCTGGTGCTGCTTTAAATACTGGTGGTCCAGCTTCTTTGGTTCTAGGTTGGGCTATTGTTGCTACCATGATGTTTACTACTTCTTTGGCTATGGGTGAATTGGCATGTACTTTCCCAGTTTCTGGTGGGTTTATTACATATGCAACTACATTTGTTGATCCATCTCTAGGTTTTGCCATGGGTTGGAATTATGCTTTGCAATGGTTGATTTTATTACCTTTGGAATTGGTTGCAGCTGCTATTACTATCAAATATTGGACTGATATTAATTCTGATGCTTGGGTTGCAATTTTTTATGTTTTCATCTTTGCATTGAATTTATTAGATGTTAAATACTATGCTGAATCTGAATTCATCATGTCTACCATCAAATTATTGGCTGTTGCTGGGTTCTTCATCTTGGGTATTGTTTTAATTTGTGGTGGTGGACCTTCTGGTGGTTATATTGGTGGTAAATATTGGCATAACCCTGGTGCTTTTTCACATGGCTTTAAAGGGTTTTGTTCAGTTTTCGTCACTGCTGCATTCAGTTATGCCGGTGTTGAATTGATTGGTTCTAGTGCTGCTGCTGAAACTTCAAACCCAAGAGAAATGATCCCAAGAGCTTCCAAACAAACTTTTTGGATTGTTACTTTAACCTATATTATTACTTTGACTTTGATTGGTTGTTTAGTTCCATATAATGATGATAGATTATTAGACGGTTCATCTTATGCTGCTGTGTCTCCATTCGTCATTGCTATACAAAACGGTCATATTAAAGGTTTACCATCTTTGATGAATGCCATTATTTTAATTGCTGTCTTATCTGTTGCTAATTCTTCAGTTTATGCTTGTTCAAGAGTTTTCTCATCTTTAGCTGATATTGGTCATGCTCCAAAAATCTTATCATATGTTGATAGAAGAGGTAGACCTTTAGTTGCCTTGATTGGTACTATGATTTTTGGTTTATTATCATTCATTGCTGCTTACAAAAAACAAGCTGAAGTTTTCACCTGGTTATCAGCCTTATCAGGGTTGTCCACATTATTTGCCTGGATGAGTATTTGTATTTCACACATTAGATTTAGAAAAGCTTTAAAAGTTCAAGGTAGATCTACAGATGAATTGACTTATGCATCACAAGTTGGTGTTTGGGGTTCTTATTACGGTGTCATTATGAACTTTTTAGTTATTTGTGGTCAATTTTGGGTTGCTTTATTCCCAACTAATAAAGCTGATGCTAAATCATTTTTTGAAATCTTTTTAAGTTTGGTTTTGTTTATTGTTTTTTACATTGGTCATAAGATTTGGAAACATAACTGGAGATTATATATTCCAGCTAAAGATATTGATATTGATACTGGTAGAAGACATGTTGATTTAGAATTATTACAACAAGAAATCTTGAATGAAAAACAAAGAGTTGCAAACTCTCCATTATATTATAGAATTTTTAGATGGTGGTGTCTATGACAGATTAGTTTTCAATCTTCAATTCTTCTAATTACTCTACTGCATATACATATAATCATAATATAATAATATAATAATATAATAATATAATAATATAATAATAAATCATACTTATAAATCTACATGTAAGTTTTCAAAAAAGCACAAACTTAATAAAATTACCATTAAAATCTTTCCCAATTTTATATACATTAAACATTAAATTATAACACCCCAAAATATAAATCATAGAATAAACTTAAAGTTAACAGCTCTATCATCTTTAGGTTTTGGTAAAGTTGATAAATCAACACCTTGTTCCTCCATTTCTTTCAATTTAGCAGCCCTGATTGTATTTTGTCTATGATATAAATACATCATAACAACAATAAATACAATACCACCACAAGTCAACCCTAAAGCAACTTTTAAACCTTTAAAATATCTTGGTGCACTTTCAGCAGTATAAATTTGACCACATAAAACACCAGACAAACTACCAATGGTAGTAATCATACCACCAATAGTAGCTCTTTTATAATGACCAGCGTTATTATTATTAGCCCACATAATAACTAATGCTGAACAGATATAAATACCAATACCGATCAACATACAACCAAAATAACGAACTCCAAGAATATTAGAACCAATCAAAATGGCGTACCCAACAATTTCAACGAGTAAACCACCAATGATAAATCCACCACGATGTTGTAATTTATCACTCAACCAACCAACAGTCATGAAACTAATCAATGCAATAGCATAGAAAGGGATAGTTAACAATTGAGTGACATATTTATTATAACCCATACCTTTAATTAAAGATGGTAAGAAAGTAGACATACCAAATAAAGTAGTATCAGCACAAAATTCATATAAACAAACAAGAATATTTGTGATATCTAATAAACTTCTTTTAACCTCACTCCAAGTAAATGGTTCATCTTGATAAAAATCTGGACAAATTTTCATTCTTGTTCTTAATGCTTTTTTTTCTTCTTTAGTTAACCACCAAACAGTTTCTGGTTGAGATGGTAATAATAATAACAATATTGGAGATGCACAAATAGTTAAAGCACCTTCAATTGCAAATAACCACCTCCATCCACTCCAATTTGGTGTTTCGATTTTAATCAAACCATATGCTAATAACCCACCAAATGCACCAGCAGCAGCAGAGGCACAATAAACAACTGAACATCTTTTGGCCATTTCTTCTTTTGTATATAACATACCTAGGTAAACACTAATAATGGGTATAATACCAGATTCAAATAAACCTAGAAGCATTCTAACAGCTAATAATGAATGATAACTATTGACAAAAGAATTACATAAGGAAGTAATCCCAAATAGTAAAGTTAAAAATGATAAAGCATATTTGGCACCAACATGTTTCAAAGCTAATGCTACTGGAGTTTCAAAAATAACATAAGTGACGAATAATAAACTAACAACATTACCATATTCATTATTAATTAATCCTAAATCTTCACCCATTCCAGCTGCTTGTGCATTACCAATATTGGACTTATCCAAATTTGAGTATAAATAAGCTAAAGATAGACATGGAATAACAATAAGATCAAATTTTTTAACAACACTAGCTTCTAATATTTTATAATTTGGATCATTTGGATGTAAATATAAATCATCATCAAAGTCATCTTTACTGGTATTATTATTCTTTATTAAATCTTCAATTTTTGGTTCATTAGTTTCAGAAACTGCTGATTCTGCTGTGTTTATTGGTGTAATTCTTTCCATAATCTTAGTTACAACAGCCCAGTTTGATAAATGAACTTTGATATTTGAAATTAAAAAAATTATTTCGATCTTATTGTTTTAATAATTAGCTTTTTACTAAATTGGTCATAAAACGCAGCCCGAACTTTGGACGGGTGAAGAAGAAAAAAGAAACAAGAAAAACACAAAGTTACCCGGCAACTAATTGGGAAAAACCTCACAACGGCTGAAACGTACAAAGTGCATGTGTTTATGCATCAGAGTACACTAAGATACAGATATTCAAAAGTACATCGACTAAAAAATTGCAAACTAAAAATTTAAGGGTTTAGTTGATATTTTAGTTATTTGAATTAGTTATATTATAAAGAAGAAGAATATATTTATATATATATATTTATTTGTTAGAAGTTAAACAGATAAAACTTTATACTACTTTTTTTCTATGTTAACTGATAGTGTCTCATGACGTCATTGGATATTAATTAAAGATATAACTTTAAATTAATATTAATGATCTAATTTTATCTAAAATAGATTGATGTTTGAATTAATAACAATAAAAAATACATAAATGGACTCTATCAACTTTTCAGCGTAATTATCTATATCATTTAAGATTAGTTTGCTTCGCACAAGGCCGGAACTCCTGTCTTTTATCTGCATTAAGAAAAGCGTGTTTCTGCATTTACGTATGTCAACTTCATTGTTAAACTACTGATATAAAGGAACATTTTGAATACGTTGTGAAGTAGAGGAAGATATTTTAATTGATCTCCGTAATGAAAACTCATATTACTGATCCACTCTCAGGAACAAAATTTAAATTGTGCTTGTTATGCAGATCAATGGGTAGATTTTAGATGATCATCAACCACCCGATTTGGACTCCTAGACAAGTTGAATCTTTGATGTAATCAGCCTTTCAAGTAATTACAACTGAACGAGCTAGTTATCACCAACATTAAGGTGACTTAGTCCGTCCCAAATGAAATCAACACTACTGCAACATGTACTCTCAAAATTAGTTGGGCCTGATGCTATTTGCCCTCTCAAGTATAAACTCATCAATTTCGGAATTAAGATGAGTTTCTATATTGCTTCGGATGAGAATTTAATGACCATATATCTTTTTCAATTATTGTAAACTGGTAAATATCTTTTTCTATTGTTCACAAGAACATTTGTATATCAATTTCTCTTTTACCTGCCTTTAAATACATTATTTTCCAAACAAAACAACCCTTTAATTCTTTTATATCCGGGGCTCAAATTTTAATTCCCGAGAAGAAAATTTAATAGAGAAATTTAATCAATTTAAAAAGAGCTGGCGGCAAAATTTAAAAACAAATCTTAAAACTAAACAACTCTTTATAAATAATCTATTGAAATTTGAACAAACTTGAAGAGAATACAACACAGCGCTTTGATTGGAAAAGATACACAAATTACAATTCATCACATTAATACCAAATACCCACTTTTTACGCTTCAATATCCCCCCCCCCCATTTTTCAACTGAAGTGAAAAAAAAGAATTAGAAAAGATTTATAAAGGCAAAGCAAGAAAGTGAATAATAACTAGTTGGCTTTGTAAAAAAGATCTCATCATTATAATTGTTAACAATTTAAAAAATTTTCATTAGCAACTATGCCATCATCTGAGGATAAAGGTTTTGGTGCTGGGTTTTTCAAATCGCTTGCTAATACCTTTAAATCAAACAACAGTGATCGAAATAAAATCGATGTTACCAGCATCTCTGATGATTATTCACAACAAGAATTGTTTAACAATGTGAGGTCTGGGTCAATATCATCAAGAACTAAAGCTGTGGAAAAAATAACAAGAAGTCTTTATGAGTTCAATGTTGCTTCCGTTCCAAATATTTGGTATTGTGCTAGTGATTTAATATCTCCAAATGTTCAACATAATACAAGAAGAACTGCTCTAAATTTATTGATTAAATGTTGTGAAATTGATGTTGAAGATTTGGCTACCAGATATGTTTATTATAATGATGCTATTGTTAATTGTCATTGTACAAAAGGTAGAATAGATCCAGATTTTGATTTGTTTTTACAAGTTTTTAAAATTTTAACTGATGATGGGACATTTGTTCATTTTTATGAAGCTGATTTTAAGCAACCACTGTTGAAAATGTTTTATGATACTTTATCTGCATCTGAAATTAGTAAAAACAACAGATTATTAGATTTTTTACAATTTTTAACTAATTCCACAAAATATGGACTTTTAAGTGTCAATTATCAGGATGAAAAACCAGCAAACATTACTACAAAAGATATCTTACCTTTAATTATTAAACTTTCACTGAAAACTTCTGACACCGAAGTCTTAGAAGAATGTATTCAATTTATTAATGCAATTATCACTTTCCAATCAATCCCAGATGATTTACTTTATGATACTGTCGAAGTCTTATGTGGAGCCGCAATTTTGGATCTAAGATTTTATGATTTGGTTTGTGAAGTTATAAACACTATGATTAATGTTAGCTCAAATATTCAATCTGTATATAACGTCTTAGTTGAAGTTATGCAGTGTGAGCATTCTAAAACTTCAGAAAAAAATATCAATAGTGCTATTGGTTCTATCAAAGTCACAGGATCAATTTTACCAATGTATGCACAACAAGTTGATTCTTTAAAAATTATAAATGCATTCTATATTGGGTTACAATGGAACAAAGATAACCTAGTTGTGGCTATTTTACAATTCATTGAAGAAACTTTCTTGAATGATGTCGTCATGAATCAATTAAACATTGAATGTTGGAATTCTAAAACATTATCTATATTCTCAATACTTGGTGAAATTGAACCAAAATTGAAAAATTCTACTGAAATTTCCGATGCTTTTAGTTTGGTTCTTGTGAAATTACAAAATTTAGTGGAAAGTTCAATTTATCCAGGTGATACAAAAACTTTATACGAATTTTTTGTTAATTCAAGTGCATATTTATCATCCGAAAATTCTTTATTTGTGTTAGAATATTATCAAACGAAAAGATTATGTACTCCAGATTGTCAGAACTGGGTTGCAAACTGTGATATGATTTATAAGAAATTTTATTTGGATTCTGCCACCAAGGAAAATAGGGTGAGGTCTGAAGTTTTAAGAATGTTTAAAAATTTATTTGATGAAAGTTTGGTAAAATATAAGGATGATGATGATGTTTCCTTAAAATATTTGGATTATTTATTTCAAAATTTGGATATAGAAGACAACAAAGAAATATTAAAAGAAATTATCAATGAGTATTTTGTTGTTATTTCAAAGAATTGTTCTTTTCCAATGTACAAATTCATTGTTGATTCTTATATTTCTCCAAGTTTGGTGGTTGAAATGAAGAAACGTTCAAGTTTAGCTATGTTGACAAGCTCAAGTAATTCTTCATCAACTCATAAGAAACAATTTCAAAAAAAAACTGCTAAATTGGTTACAAAAGCTATTGTTAGGATATTCACAAAAACTTTTTTGATTAATGGTGATAAAGCTGCTCTTAATTATGATTTGTTGATCAAGATTGCACTTTCTAGTTTAAGCAAAAAGAATACTGATTTATTGTTGATTACTTCAAGGTTGTTAGTTAGAATTAGAGCATCGGCAGAGACCCAATTATATATAACAAACCCAACTGATATGGATGGTTTATCAGCTGCTTTTGCGAGAAACTTAAATGTTAGAAAAACAAAAGAAGCTCAATTTTCAAACTTGAGTTTGGAAGAAAATGAAAAATGGACATACCCTGAAGAAATTGATTATATCCCATCTGATTGCTTGGATAAACCTTCTGATACTGTTGAATTCTTTAACCCAACTTCAAACAAATTGCCAACTAAACCAACAATTGATATTGATCAATGGTTAAGTATTATGATTCAAGTTTTGGATACTTGCCCACATTGGGAAATTTACTCGTTTATTTGGGCTCATATGTGTCCTCAATTGTCAAATATTAGATTATTTGAAAATTCAAATCAAGGCATTTGTCATTTAAGAAGTTTAGTTTGCGATCAAGTTTGTTTGAAATTACCATCAGATTTAAAGATTCCTGAAAATATTACAAAGCATGATTTACAAGTTGCATTCATTAGAAATTTCACACCATTAATTCCATATCATAGTTTTTTTTCAAAACAAGAACAAGACCAAGTTATTGCATCCTTATTAGAAGGTGTTTCATCATCATGGGAAAAGACTGCTATTCCATGCGTTCATATGCTGACAGTTTGCTGTTATGAAATGCCATTATCCGTTAAGAAATATTTGACTGTTATTTTAACAAAGTTACAAACTAGAATTTCAAGCGCTTTTGCTAGCGCTCATATTTTGGAATTTCTATTATCAGTGTCTTATATTCCAAATTTGACTTCTAATTTCACAGTTGATGAATTCAAGAGAGCATTTGGTATGACCTTTAAATTGATTCAATATGCTCATGATATCCTGAAACTAAAAGATAATCAACATCAAGGTATCTTAGCACATGGTGAAGAATTAGAAGCTGATAAATTGCCATCAACTGAGTCAATTGAAATTACCCCTGTCATCTCAAACTATTTGTTATCACTTTCTTATGATGTCATTGCCAATTGGTATTTAAATATGAGAATTAATGATAGAAGACAATTAACATCATTCATTATGAAAAATTTAACTGTCAGTGAAAGTGATACAAATGATGGCATTAGTTGCCAAAATATGGCGTTCATGGATTTGATTCAAAGATTTACTTATTCTAATTTGGAACTGAGCTTTGGTCAAACTTTAGTCCAACATTTCCCACCAGAAGCTCCAGTTTTATCCTCCAAATGGGTTTATGGATCAAGTATTGTTGCTATTGACACTCACGCTCAAACTGGTGAATCTCTTATTACAACAAGAAGACCTTCTGGCACTACAACTTTTAAAATCACTCCAGATGAATCTATGATCCCATATTATACAAATCAATTGCATTCAAAATATGAAGATGATTTATTTACTGAGAATTACATTCTGTTACAATTGATGGTTCAAACAGATCCAACTTCATCAATGAAACCAATACCTATTCCAGATGATGACACTTCAATCACAAGATCAATTAACACATTTGATAGAATACCACAATTGGAATTCCATAAAGTTGGGTTGTTATATATTGGTCCTGATCAAACAACAGAGAAGGAAATCTTTTCAAATACTCAAGGTTCTTTGGCATTTAATGAATTTTTGTCCAAATTTGGCCGTAAGATTAAATTAAAAGGTTGTAAAAGTTTTTATGTTGGTGGGCTAGATACAAATAATGATGCTGATGGTGAATATGCTTATGGTTGGAATGATAAAGTTTTACAAATGATTTATCATACAACTACATTAATGCCAAATCAAGAAGATGATGAAAATTACTCTTCTAAGAAAAGGCATGTTGGTAACAATTACGTCAACATTTTCTTTAACGAGTCTGGTCGTATCTTTGACTTTAATGTCATTAAAAGTCAATTTAATTTTATCAACATTGTTATTCAACCACATAGTATCTCATTCAAGAAAGATAGAGATATTTCCAAAGATAGTGGTATCAGAAAATACAAAGTTAAAATTCTCAGAAGATCTGGTGTTCCTGGATTATTTGCAACCTGTCATTTTAAGATCATTTCAGAAGAAAATTTACCAACCTTTATTAGAACACTGGCTTTAGTTGCTGACCAATTTGCACAAGTGTGGCATTCTAATGGTAATTATGCATCAAATGGTAATCATAGAATGAAACAAATTGGTGTCATCAAAGACAAGTCCATTAAATCTTACAACGAATTGAAAGAGAAACAATTAGAAAAACCAAATGAACAACCTCAACAAACCACAACTGGTCAATCATTTTTGGATCAATTGAATTCTGCGCCAAGTGACACATCAAATGGTATTTCAAGAAATAATAGTGTCAAAAGACCAACAAACTCTAATCAATATGATGTTTTTGATCCATCCACAGAAAATGATGTTTTTAAAAACATGGAGTTTACTTCATTTACCAAATGATATTATTACAACTAGAAGTACAATATACTGTAGCCATTTTATAGAACCCTGCTGTATGGAAGAGTCGAATACAGTACAGGTTCAAACAAAAGATAAAAAGGAGTGTCAAAAGTCGTTTAGTAAATGTAATAAATTAATCAGGCACAGTATATCACTATGTATTTAATTAATATTATGAAATAATCCGATGATAGGAAATATATTAATCACCTAAAGTAAAATAAAATATACTTGCTCTTGTAATAATATAGTTATAAGTTTACATTATATTAATATTGTATCAAACTTATATAACGCAGATGTATAACTATTAGCTAAAGCTGTTAGTAGTACTATATACTGTTTATTAATATATGAGATCGAAGCTACATGTCAACCAATTAATATACAAGTAAGTTTTCACTATTTAAAAAATATGTCAAAGCATAATAAAATAATTAAGTATAAGTATGTGGGAAGCTTAAATAAAAAACACAGCAAACAAACAGAATAAAAAAAAAACACATAACAATATATATATATAAGAAATTCAAGAGTATTACCACAAGTAATTGATAGAACAGAATAGATAATCAATTTAATATAACACTAACATGTATGTGTGGCATGATAGTGGCTTCTGACATTTATAAACAAGAATGTGATTGAGTTGATCATTCATTTTCATCATCAGATGTAATTGCAGTTTCAGATAAGACAATCAGTTTTTCAATAGAAGCTAAGTGTTTACCGTAAGAAGATTTTGAAATTTGTTTCAAATACTGCTTGATCTTTTTAACTAAGACCTTCTTCTTTTTACCTTTGGAAACATCAACTAATTTTTGAACGACATAATTAGCATATTGATCCTTCATCATCAACCCCAATGGAGAGCGATCTTGAACAACCTCGTCATTGTCAAGTTCATTGCCCGCCAAGACTTCATCCAATAGAGCAGCTCTTTGTTGTTCATCACCAAACATGACACATTTTTCAACAACATTAGATGCAAACTTATGTTTTGAAAATTCAACAACGGAGCCCAAAACAGTATCAACAATTAATTTTCTATCTTCTGGGTCACCATGTTCAATGATATGTTGGACAACATAGTTACCATACTGATCTTGAATCAAGAAATAGGTAAATTTGTTCAATTCATCAAGAATGAAGTGTTGATCCTCAATCTTAGAATATTCCAATAACCTTTGAATAACACGACAACCATAAGGATGGGTAGACAAATGATAAATTTGAGTTTTCAAAGCGTCCAAAATAAAATCAATTTTATCAATTTGGATTTTTTCAATAGCTTTTTGAATAACATGATTACCATTTTGATCCTTAATACACAACAAGATAGAATCTCTCAACTCAGTAATCAAGTCAACTTGGTCTTTCAATTCAATATATTCAATTGCTCTTTGAACGACTCTGCATCCATACATTTGTAATGATAATGATTGAATATTACCTTGCATCTCATCCAACAAGACTCTTCTTTGAGTTTCAGAACCGAACTCAAAATATTTTTGAATGACATAGTTACCGAAAACATCAGTCATTAATTCCAAAGCAGAATCTCTAATTTCATTGAAGATAACTTCCTTTTCAGCAGAGGAACTGGATTCTAATTGTTGTTGAATAAATCTTGAACCATGTTGATCTTTAGAAAATTCAACAGCAGACCCAAAAATATCTTTCAGAGTATACTCTTTGGTAGAATTATTACGGAACTCTTCTAACAATGGACTTCTGTAAATGTGTTGTTTAGCACCTTTGTTACTACGACCACCAGAGCTTACATTATTGTTACTATTTGGTGAAGTTGGTTTTGGAGAACGACCATTTCTTTTTGAATGAGAAGTACCATTTGCACTACCATTTCCATTACCATTAACAGTGCCGTTAGTTGGAACGTTTTGTGGATCAAATGGAGATGAAGTCATTTGAGGTGGGGCCATAAAAGCATAAGGTGGAAAAGCTTGTGGATAAATAAAATTGTTTGTTGGGAAACCAGGTTGTGGTTGTTGCAATGGAATATTATTTTGAACTCCAGGTGTATTATTGGCACTGTTATTGTCATTACTAGATGATTTAGAACTAGTTTCTTGAACAGATCCATTTGCAGAAGAAGTTTTACTATCAGCAATATTAGATGCAGCAGAAGTTTGTGGTAAATTCTGGGTTTGGTTCTGGGTTTGGTTTGGTTGTTGCTGTTGCTGTTGATTCATAAATTGTGGAGGAACCATTGGCATCATTGGGAAAGGTTGGTTGAATGGGAAGCCATAGGAAAACATTTGAGGATAACCTTGTGGCAACTGGCCCATTTGACCAGGTTGAGCTGGACTAAACATTGGAGTAAATGGAACAGCAGATGCAGTTGAAGCTTGGTTCCAGATACTTCCAGATTGCCCACCATTGTTGTTATTGTTATTCTTCTCATTTGGATCAAATACCAAAGAGTTGTTTTCAGATTTAGTAACATCAGAAGAAATTGATAAAGCTCTACCTTTTTCAGCAATAGTAATTGGGTTGTTAAATGACTGATTTGGTGAGCCAGAGTTTGACAGATAATTGTCAATTCTTTCAGAGATTGATTGTCTGCCAGAAGTTGTTGGCTTTAAAGGATTTGATAAACTTTCATTTATGGAGCCACTGTTATTAGAATCTTGGAAATTTGGTTTTGTTTCTGTCAAAAAGCTTTGTCTTCTAGAAGTTGGGACTCTACCACTTGCACTACCAATAGATAATGAGCCCAACCCACTACCTAATAATTCAACTTCTCTTGTTGCTTCAGCCACGGCAGAGAACTTTTCCAAAAAACGGCCAGAAGGTTTGGTTGGATTGGTTGGAATACCACCACTAACAGAAGCAGAAGTAAATATATTTGATTGTAGTCTCGAATTTTGTCCACCGCCATTAGCACCAGTAGCACCATTAACGCTATGAGCCCCTAGAGATAAGGCGCCTCTATTGAAACCGTTAAACCCAAAATCGTTACTATCAATATCAGAACCAACGGCGCTTCCAGCATAACCAGTAGAGTTTCTGCGTGCAGAAGAACCTAATAAGTCAGAAGGTTGGTCAAAAGTGGATGTCATTGGTTGAATTTGAGGCATATTCATGTGATTGTTATTACTCGTTGCACTCAAGGATGAGATAATGGAGCCCAAATCAGCATCCAAATCTAAAGTTTTCTTTTCTAATGTGACAGAATCTGTATTATTGTTGAATGTTCCAATGTTATCTAGTAAAGATGGTGACTTAGCATCCCAGTTAAATAGATTTGTAGAACTGGAGCCACCCTTGATATCTGATGGATTTTCTTCTAATAAAAAGTTAATACCTCAATATGGAACTGATATTCCTAATTAATACATACCATTCATTTTGGATATTCTTTAAACAGGAATAAATGATGACGAATTATAAATATAATATGGTTGTAATAAATGTTGTTTTAATATATACAAGTTTCTCTCTCAATGGGATTTGAAATTTTGAAAGTCAAGAATAAGACATAAACAATATGACAAATTTGTTTTAATTTTGCACAGTGTGAATGTTCTCCGATAAAGAAATGTACCGCCCTAAACAGAAATTTCTTTTACAGAGTTTTCAATACTGTTTTGTTGACCTGTTGATGTTAATTTTTGTGAGTTTTTAATCAAATTATCTTTATTTTTTGTGAAGGGAACACAACAAATTTCGTTCCCTCGGAATTCACTGGGTTTCTCAACTTTCTCAAAATTCACGTGATTTAGTTTCAAATTCCGAGGGTGTATTTTCTTTCGAGAAGAGATGCATTTTTATTAATTAAAGTAATAATATTTTTATTACCAGAGATTATATAAACTTGGAATGAGGCAAAAGGTCAATTATTTAGACATATATAAGGCCAAAAATCTTTTAGGTGCAATTTATGTTGCTTTGGCCCCTGAAGCCCCTAAGAGGCTCGAGATATTAAAGAAATTTGCAGCTAATCCAAACCAATATTATAAACCTCATCATGATAGTACTTTTGAAACCCAAAAAGAAAATGTTAAGCTTGTGATAAGTGATATTCTATTTAATGAACAAAGTCAAATCATGCCTAAAACTCCAAAAGTTGAGATCTCCCAAGCTATTACAAGAGAGCTATCAACTCAAAACTTTGTATCAAATGTTTTATTTCATCCCACTTTAAATACAACGCTGGATAAATCAGACTTTGAAAAATTACTGACTAAATCACAATACTTAGCAAAGAATACTAATGAAAATAATGACTTTACTGCAACTTATGAGTTTCAAACTGCGTTGGCTAGAGATCCAGAAACATTAAAACCAGCTAATGGATTTTATTTGATTTTTAAAACTATAGCTGAGGCCTGTGCATTCAAATCAAGTACCAATAAAAAACAACTAGCTGGCCAATGGTTTAATCCAAAATATGTTGATAAGAACCCAAAATTTCTAGCCCAACCTTTATTACAAGACGAAATCTCATCAACTGTTACTGAAAAAGATCTCATTCAAATAGATTATACCCAAGGTTTCCCAAGAGATCAATGTGTTATCATTACAGTCCATCCCCACACATTCTCGAGACAAAGTCATGGTCACAATCTTCTTGATAGAACATTATTATTTAAAGAATTAATAACAAAAATTACCGGAGAATACGAAACAGATCCAAAAAAACCATTTATTGAAATATCTAAAAATTTATGGGTGATACGGTTTTCATGTCCTGAAGATGCTGACGCGTTTGTTCGTAATTTTAATGGATCAATTATTGGTGATACCAAAGCATTAGTGACCAAATTTTCATGAATGATGTACATAAAAAAAAAAAAAAAACATTGTGAATATTAGATTAAATTGCCTTATAGTAATAGATTAATGATTTCTTTATTTTTATTCTTCAGCTAACTCACCAAAACTTCTCCATCCTTCTCTAACCAATTCAAATTTCTTTTGTATTTCACCAGAACCATTCATCTCATCTTTTTCAACAATCACATATTTCTCCCATTTGCCTCTTTTCTTCCATAATAATACAATTGAATTCTCAGTTGACCAACCAATAACACCACGATCACTTATTGGGATACCACTTTTTGTCTTGGTATCGTCATCCTTAGCTAAATGTACTGAACAGAAAGACCATGTAGAGTTGAAATAATTTGGTCTTAAAACACCAGGTAGTTTTTGCAGCATATGATGTTTATTAATTTTATTTTGATTGCTAGAAATGTTGAAAACATGAAGGGTATCTTTATCGGATAACACTGCTAACTTTGACCCATTTTGAGAAAATTCCATTGAATAAACTTCAGCTCTATCCAAACCTCTTCTAAATTCATATAACAAACTGCATGTTTGAGTAGAATGTATTCTAATTATGGTACCTGTTTCTGAAGCTGATGCTAACAATGTCCCACTTTTGTTCAATGCTAAACAACGTATTGGTGATTTATGTGCTTTAATGATTGACACTAGGTTACGTTCACGACCATTTGATGAAATATCCACAATTTGGATTTGTCCCATTATCCTTGATGGGAATGCTAGTATTTGTAAATTTGTTGTTGTGCCATTATTTGATGTTGTTGTAGTTGTGGCACCATTTGAACTTGAAGTAGAACCTGTTGATAACGAAGCAATACCAAAAGGATTGTCATATGTTTCAAATGTGGTTATATTCTTTGGTGGAGAGCTAAAGCTATGGACATAAATTTTATTGTTCAATACAACGACAATTCTTGTTCTTGATAACAATATGTTTAAAACTGGACTGTAAAAGTTCAAGTTTAAAGCCTCTTTAGTTTTTAAATCATCCCATATGATTGCTTTATTTAGAGGAAATTTTGGGTCTTTACCACCACCAACCAATGCCAGATAATTGGTTCTGTATAACATTTTAACTAATCCAATACCTGAACCATTTTCATTACCAAACTCTCTTTTAACTTTCAAATCCATTGGGTCTGTATTATACACCCTGAATCCATTCTCATAACCCACTGCAAAACAACTTTGGTCTTGATTAAAAGAGGCATATAATAATTTTTGGGTCTCATTCGGTTGTATACCATCAGTGATAGATTGTCTGGTGTTCATTATTAGTGTATCTTGTTGTGGGGGTAATATCTTTTGTTGATGTTAAGTTTGTTTTGAACTTTGAACTAATTACATGCTCCTCTGAATTACACAACACATTCGCGAATAGTTAATTTTACAAATGTGGTTAATAGAAAAGATGGAACTTAATTCGTAGGCTGATGATATAGACACGTATTTCTCTTATGTTACTCTCTTTAGTTTTTCAAGCTCTTATCTCGTTGTAAACTTGTTCGTTATTAGCGTACCAATATAGATGCAAATTTATTTACAATAAGATAACTTGATTGAAACTTGAACATAAAATTACATAAAAAGTACACAGCAAAAAGAAAATAAACATGTAACTTTGACATTGAAACAACCTAGTGAAACATCTATCAGACTCAGTTTTATTCTGTTCATTTCTATTCATTTATTACTCAGCTCATCGCCAGTTTCCTATTATAGTAATTTCCTAAAACAGAAGTTTTCTTAGAAAAAAAAAATTTTTTGTCATCAACTGAAAATATGAAAAGTTATATAAAATAACTAGAAGATTCTACAAGTTTAGGACTATTTGGATTGTTTCTGTATCTTATATTATATGAAACGTAACACTGCTGTTGATCAAACTTTGTTAAAGAAACAAAAAGTGGAAAATATGTCTCAAGAACAAGAAAAAACTACAAACGTTACCGCTACTGAAGCTCCAGTTAGTGAAAAGAAGGAAGAATTCTTTGCTCCAGTTGGTCAAGCTGCTGAAGAAGTCTCTAAGGAAGTTGAAGCTGATGAAGAAGATGCTACCAAATTCAATGCTGAAGGTATCCGTAAAACTGGTGCTACTGATGCTGAAGGTCATCCAGTTCAAGAAATTGAATCTTTATGTATGAACTGCCATAAAAATGGTATCACAAGATTATTGTTAACTAGTATTCCATATTTCAGAGAAGTGATAATTGTCTCTTTTGAATGTCCACATTGTGGGTTCAAGAACTCTGAAATCCAACCAGCTTCCTCTATTCAAGAAAAAGGTGCCAAGTACATTTTGAAGATTGAAGAACCAAAAGATTTCAACCGTCAAGTTGTCAAGTCTGAAACTGCTACTTGTTCTTTCCCAGAATTACAAATTGAAATCCCACCAAAAAGAGGTCAATTAATTAATGTTGAAGGTTTATTAAGAGAAATGATTGAAGATTTAAAATCTGATCAAGAGGCAAGAAAGAAGATAGATGAAGATGTCTATAACAAGATCGAAGAATTTATTGCTAAAGTTGAATCAACTTTGAGAGGTGATGACGGTACTTTACCAATTACCTTCTCTATTGATGATCCATCTGGTAATTCTTGGATTGAATTTATCCCTGGTGAACCTGCACACAAATGGTCTCATGTTGAATATATTAGAACAGATGAGCAAAACTGTCAAATCGGTTTAATAACGCCAGATGAATTACAAGAAATTCGTGTCAAGAAAGCTCAAGAATTGGCAGAAAAGGATCGTAACCCATCTTCTACTGGTTTCATTTCTGATCAAACTGATATTGAAAACTTTGAAAATGAAGTTCAAACTTTTAAGGCTACTTGTCCAACTTGTTATTCTCCATGTGAAACCCATATGAAACAAGTCAATATCCCACATTTTAAAGATGTTATTTTGATGAGTACTGTCTGTGATAAATGTGGTTACAAATCTAATGAAGTCAAGACTGGTGGTGCCATTCCAGATAAAGGTAGACGTATTGCCTTGAAGGTTGATGATCCAGAAGATTTGGCAAGAGATATCTTGAAATCTGAAACTTGTACAATGGTTATCCCAGAATTACATTTGGATTTGGAAGCTGGTACTTTAGGTGGTCGTTTCACCACTTTGGAAGGTTTATTGACACAAGTTAGAGAGGAATTACACTCGAGAGTTTATACTCAAACTTCTGATTCTATGGATGAAGCTACTAAGAAACGTTGGGATGAATTTTTTGCCAATTTGGATAATGCTATTCAAGGTAAGGTCAAATTTACTGTTGAAATGGAAGATCCGTTGGCTTCTTCTTATATTCAAAATGTTTATGCACCAGATCCTGATCCAAATATGGAAATTGAAGATTTTGAAAGAACTGATAAACAAAATGATGAATTAGGTTTGAATGATATGGTTGTTGATTAGATCATTACATTTAACGAATTATGAGGAATTCTTATTGTTATTATTTATGTTATTGTTACTTTTATGTTCTTTGGTTTCATCATATAAATAATTTTCATTGTACAATATGTTTAAAAACTGGATACAATACGCATCATGCATTTTAATATAAACAAAGAAAAAAAACTGTAGTGAAAAAAAAAATTGGACTTTGATAATTAATCATAATCATGCAAGTAAATTATAAATGGAGTTTATATATATATTACAATATATTTCTCCTACCATTTTGAGGTACGTCTGGAGAATCTGGTATTGATTTGACATCATCTTTACCTTCATCATCCTTTGGTAAAATTGGATCATTTTCCATCTTTCCAGACATTCTTCTGACTTTTTGTTGTAAACCTTTCTGTTGTTCTTTATTCATCTGTTTGAAGTAATCACCCCATTCTGAATTATCTAATTTGTTTGATAAAACTGATAAATCATCATAAACCTCTTCACTATCATCAAGCTTAGTCGGAGACCAGTATAAGCTATCAGTTGTTTGTATTAACTCTGATGTTGAAGAATTTGGTGTGATGACAGCATGTTTTGGAATTTCTAGATTACCAGTAATATCTCTGTGAAGTGCAGGTTGGGGGTATTCATTACGGAAACTAAAAGGGTCCCTTTCTGTTGAAGTTTCTTTGTAAACACCATCAATTTTATCACCAGTTACAGCCGGAGCAGCAGTAGCCATAGATGAAGAAGTTGAAGCTCTTGATTCGAATGGAGCTAATTGTGGAATTGCATTCTGAGAAGATGATGTACTTAAACGAATATCGACAGGAGGTGAAACAGTTCTTCCAGGATCATGACGATGTAAAAATCTCCAACGACATGCAACCATTTCCAAAGCATCTAGGTGTCGTCTGTTTTTCAATCTTCTTTCGACTTTCCTAGTTAATAACAAACGATCCATAAAATCAGATAATGTCAAGCAGTTGGTTTCTTCAAATCTTGAATATAATGGAATTTGTAAGATTAACCTTGAGAATGAAATACCTGGTTCTTCATTCAACTCCATATTAACAATAGCTTCTTCAATAAATCTATCATAATCTCTTCTTCTTTTACAGACCTTGGCAACATCAATCTGGTTTAAATCATTGTTCATCGCTGCAAAATTCACAAAAACGTCATATGGATCATCATCAGAATCCGGTTTAGTGAACCACTTTTTAGTGATTTTTTTAATGCTCCATTTACCTTCAAAAATTTTAAATGAAAAATAACCATCTAAACTTCTTAAAAACATCGGTAATTGTTCAGGTGTGATATAGCCACTACCATATGGGTCAAACTTTTGCCATGCCACTTTAAACTTATTGATTTGTTCTCGGTCTAACTTCTCTTTGGATCCATTACCACTATAAACATAACTGAAATTTTCAAAAATCAATGAAATAAACATATTGACAAAAATATACATTGAAATGATATTCCAAGAAATGAAAATAATGTAAGCATATTGTTGGTTACCACAATCAGTACTACTTAAACCTTCACGTTGTGAACAATATGGCGTGTCAATAGCAAAATCATGCATTGTATAGTTCCAAGCTTCACCAAAACTGTTACGGAATAGTAACAAAAGTGATTTGGTAACTGTTCTTAAATTCAAGTTGTTGCTGGTATTTGGTCCTAGTCTTGTCATACCAAAGATTTGATTTAGTCCAATAGCGTAAACTAAGAATAAAACACACCATGTAAAAATCAAAGATAACAAAGAAGGTAAACTTGCAGAAGTAATCTTCAACAAATGACTTAGTCTATCACTAGACGGAATCAAGACAGTGAACATACCAACCAAAAATAGCTTGTTAATATTAGCATATGCAGTATTTCTTGGAACAAAAAAGGAAATCAGAGATGTGAAAAAAGCGCCAACACACACAAACGACAAATATGCATTCCATTTGTTTGTAAAGAATAACTTCGGTCCCATTGCAATTAGTCTCATTATAAGATAGCATGTGAACAGTAGTGAAGAAATCATGTAAACAGAATATCTAAACAAATCTAATCCCACAGGACTAGGGACCATTTCAAGTAAAATAGCCAAAATATGAATTGTCAATGCGATACTTAAAATACTTCTAGCATATTTATACTCTTCAATTGCATATTTGTAACAAAACAAACGAACCTTGCTATAATTAGAAATATCTGGTCGTTTTCGTGCCTTCATTTGAGATAACAATTTATGCACTTCAACCCATGAACGTTGTTGTAAAGTCATAAAAGCACTACCAGTTATTTTGGAATAATTACTGATAACAACAGACACAAATAAAGTTAAGACAAAAACGATACCCAAGAAATTAAACAAGATGATAAACAGAGCATTCACAGGAGTAGAAAAATAGCCAGGCGGTGTACCTACCCCAGTACTATTTACCATATTTTGCAATAAATCAACCCAACCTTCAAGAGATAAAATTTCAAACAAAGTCAATAATGATGAGGCAAATCTGTTCATCTCTAGCTGTGGATCACCATATGCTCTAGGCATCAATACATCCCATTTACCAACGGTATTGGTGTATTCATTGAAACACTGCTCATACCCTAAAGAACTATCATTGCAAACACCTAATCTACCAGCAAACAAATCAAGCGCCCAAGCAGAGAACGGTAACAAGATAGACATTGACAATAATGCAGCGCTAATAATTTTCCAAAATCCAGCAATAATCACTTTATGGAAAATTTCTCTGGATGTATAACTTATTGTTAACATTCTAAAGGCTCTTAAAGCTTTCAGCCCTCTAACAATTCTTGATAAATTATCATAACCTTTCAAGACAGCGATAACATTTAACCATAAAGAAATTAAAACAATGAAGTCAATAACATTCCAAGAGCTTAATAAATATGCATTTGGGGTAAAAATTAGGCCATCAGCAATAACTTTGACCAAAAATTCTATCAAGAAGAGTACAGCAAAAGCTATTTCCATCTCTGAAGTCCAATTCCAAACATTTTTGTCATATCCATGATTTTTCTTGTATAATGGTGTCGCATAACAGGCAACAATAATTAGAACCATGCTACTCACTGTAGTGACAGAAACAAAACCTGCTTGTAAGTAACGGTTTGGTTCAATACCATTATAACGTTTTCCAACACTTGGACCGACAAACCTTTGACAAAATCTTCTCAAAGGATGATTTGGAGGTAAAACATAAAATACATTATTATAAGTCGGATGCTCTTTCAGGAATTGTTCACGTTCCTTAGTGACTCTCATATTCATATCTTGGAAATTTTGAGGTAAAGAAGAATAGTTTGTATCCATGAATAAATCTTCATCTTTTCTTAAGAATGGATTATCATAAGGATGTAAAAAGGTTTTAACCCATGACCAATTTTTTAATCTTTGGTATTGAACTTTGAAAAACCTTTGAAATTTGGACGCTGGTAATTGTTGGAAATCATTACCTTCATCATCTTCATTCATTTCATCTTTTAAAAACTCTTGAATAGCAGCACCATTTAATAATAAATGCATCACTTGTTTCTGATTTTCTTCAGTTGCTTGCGTTTTGAAGATCCTATCTTTGAATTGTCTGATGAATGTCTTTTCAGCAAAACTTTTCACTTTGTTTGGAAAATCAACTAAAACAAATTTTCGAACTTGCTCTTTTCTCTTTTTTTTCTCTGAAACTTCCAAACTATCAGCAATGATAGCAAGAAACAGGTTCAAGATAACAGAATTAGATAACAGGAACCATGCAATGAAAAAGCAAGCACTAAAAACAGCGGACGATGTGTTCGGAGCATATTGTTGCATATCATACATGATCTGGGACCAATTCTCAGTAGATGTAATTGTGTATAACCCAACAAAGACGTTTGGTAGAGTGTGAAATGGGAACAAGAAATTTTCAACATCACTATCAGCAATAAAAAATTCAAAATATCTTGAATAAATAATACTAGTTAAAAATAACAATAAAAAGTAAAACAATGATAAATTAATTAAAATTCCAATGCTTTTCCAAACCTGAACCCACAACTTTCTGACAAATTTGATGCTTAAAACCACTCTATAGAATCTTGCCAATTGGAAGAATGCCATCCAATCATAAGCATGTCCCAATTTTCTATGGATTATTGGGATGATAATTATGCTATCAATTATTGCAAGGAATAGGTCAACAATATTTCTTTTCAGTTTGAAAAAATTTTTAAAATTTCCATGATATAAACAAAATCTTAAAATAATTTCAGACAACAAAATCAATGTGATTACTGATTCACCAACATATCCTCTATACAAATCTTTGTTGGTGCTATCTTTATGTCTTCCACAATGAATGATAAGATCAGCTAAGATCAATAGTTCAAAAATCCATTTAAGTTTTTGATAAGCTTTTGAGAAAATATCATCCGTGAATCCCCAATCAAGTTTGAAATCTGTTATAATATCTTCAAATTGTGTTTTTTTATATTCAGCAGCTCTTGTGGCTTTATATGAAGCACTGATGACGGCGATTAGCAAATTCATTAGCCATAAATATAAAAAGAAAATACCAAAGATGTAAAACAATGATGCTGCCATGGTATCAGTATTCATAGTGTCATACATCAAATCAGTAAAAGTATTTGCACTCATAATAACAAAAACCAGTTGTATAGACTGAACAATATTATCAAAACTGACAGTATTACCATATGGATTATCACCAACCAAGCATGTTGAATATTTTGGACATATGAAACCTTTCGCCTTTGGAGCTTCACTTGAAAATGAATGCTTTGCTCGAAAAGGTAATATTTTGTTGGTTATTGGGTCTGTAAACCCACCGCAAAAATTACCAGAATTGTATGTGTCAGATGGATCATCAGGGTTTGTCCAAATACAATTTCTTCTTAACGAAGATTTAAAACTTTGAACACCAATAATGGCAAACAATACCCAGAAATAAATAAGAAATAATGAAACATCCATGATTTGAGATGAACCAAATTTCAAACTTTTCAAAATTAAGGAAATTTTATCAGTGATATCAACTAAACCAATAATTCTGAGACAAGCTAATGCTCTGAATAATGTAATACCATTAGCAACACTCGAATTAGCAATGAATAAGAAGAAATCAATCCAAAATGAAACTGTAGAGATAAAATCAACTCTATTCCAACTGCTTCTCAAATATGCTCTTTTCACTGGGACATTATTTGTATTATTTGTTGTATATGGATTCATAAAAGTGATTGAATGTTTTAATGTAGTAGCTTTTTCATCTTCATCTTCATCAGACACTTTCTCTTTTGGCCAAAAAAAATGATTTAATAGTTTATCAGGACGTAATTGGTCTTTGATTGTGACATAGTCTTGATTTAATGCTTTGAACATCTCAGAATCATCCCATAAACCAAACGCAATAATTTCGGCACCAATATAAACTGTGAATATGCAATTAAGTACAACAATGATCCATTCAGCCCAATTATAATGAAAATTATTTGCACCAATATGTCTTGCTTTGGATGACCATTGGTTATATGCTAAAAGAACTGTTTGTAATATTGTTAAAAATCTAATTGTGTGGAATGGCCATGACTTCAACAAAATTGTAGCAAGATATACACGTAACTTGTTATCTGGTTTGAAATATCTTAATGAATTACCATATAGTTTTAATGTCTGTTTAGCTGGAACAGAAACGCCTAATCCAAGTGTTGGTTGGAAGGAACTTTCATTGTCATAATCATCAATATTACTATTAATGAAAGAGGTATTTTCGTTATTTCCATCTTCAAGAACAATTGATGGGGTATAAATAGAAGAATAATGAGCGTCATCTTTTGGTGGGGGTTTCCTTTTTGGTTTTATTCTTGCAGTGATATCATGAAACACTTCTTCAATAGTCTTTGAAGGTGTACTTATCATAGAAGTTCTGTTGTTGTTGTTGTTGTTGTTGTTGTTATTTGTTGTATTAATATCTGTGTTCACTGCAAGGTTGTTATTCGTTTTTGATACAGGTGTGTTTAAAAATATAGAAGTGTCTCCAATTTGAGACTCAGAATCACCATCAACTCTTTTCAAATCAACTGGTTTTCTTGTCATACTTCTCAGACTTCTTAATTCCACATCTTCATCATCAACAATTGATAACAGGTCAGTAGCTGTAGAGTTTCTTGGTGATGAGCCCTTTTTCACTTTTGGAACAGAACTTGTGGATGGCAACCAAGTACCAGCATGTTCAGAATCACCTAAAGCAGATACCAGATCAGCTTTTAATTCATTTACACCAGCAGGCTGTGACAATTCATTCATCAAAGAAATATCTGGGGAAGTTGGGGCTTCAATACTTAACCTTTTCACAGCTGCCGAGATTGGAGTTAATAGTTGGGAATTACGACGACTTGAAACATTACTCAACTTTCTTATTGACAACGACCTTCTCTCTTCTTCTGGAATTTGTGACACTAGATAACTTTCAGTATCCAAATCCAAAAAACTACCTTCTTCTGGTGAAAGATAGTGATTATTCCCTGATGTTGCAGAGGACCCTGTTGCAGCAGAAGAGGGTCCAGATGTTTCTATGAATGGGTTGGTTGGGGGGTCAATCCTAAGTATAGGTCTTCCTTTATTATCTGTCTGGCCTTCAGAAGAGTTTGTAGAGCTCATATTTGAACAAAAAGCTAAATAATATCTTTTTCTTTTCCTAGCAAGTTTATAATCTTCTATAGCCAAATGATAAGCAAGCTTTTATTCAAAACAATATCGAGAAAACGAAACAGATCAGGAATGTCTGCTTGATAGCGCGTTTAAGTGCTTGATATTGTTGGTTGATAATCTTCCTTGCCACCTCGACGTTCTTGATTGTTGTCTTTTATTTTGGTTGTGTTGTAAGGGTTCTCTGTTTAGTTTATTTTTAGCTGCAGACTTAGCCTCCCGTCAAAAGTTTTGATCTTAATGGACTTTTCATTGATGACATTTCCAAGACGCATTCGCGACTATTAAAATTCCATAAAAATAAACATCAACATTTGATAAATTGAATCTATTGTTAGTTTTATTAGTCAAGTTTGTTTCCAGTGTTGGTTTGGTATTATATTATTTTATAATTGCTGCCTGTAATATTGATATCTATATGAGTTTATAATGGGTGTCTTAGTGTACTGGCCTTCAGACTTGCTAGGATATGCTGTTGATTCAAAGACTGCTGTCATTGGATATGATTGTGAAGATAGTGTTTACGTTGTTGTAACATCCATGAATGACTCTGATATAGACAAATATGGTGGTAAGACCTCTGTTGAAGAAGAATTATCTAAAATAGGATTAAGTATTCTAGGTTTTGTTGATGATGACATGTTCAATATTCATGGTTCTCATGAAAATGTTATCGTTTATGATCCTCCAAATCCGACCATGATGCAATTTTACTCAACTGAGCCAATATCAATTACATTGCCTGAAAGACATTCTCCAATCCATGAAAAAAAATTAGTTCCATTGATGAAAGAACATTATGAATCAAGAGCATTAAATAAAGCTGAAGTGGAATATAAACATAGTATAGAATTGTTAAACACATGTTGGATAAGGAGAAATCAATTGTTGCACAAGTTCCCAAACATGTGCACAAATTGGGCTTCACGCTCCTTGTTTAGATTGGTTCTAAACAAGTTTTATGAAATGGTTTCATTATCATTTAATTGGTTTCATAATTTAACGATAATGGGACCAATCACATCATTATATATCAAATTAATTATTTGCATACGACACATTTGTTTGTTAATCATCAGATTTTTAAACTTCAAGTTACAAGATAAATTACCAAGCTTAGTTGATTTGAGTGCTACTGCTCAACAAATTGATTTAAGATTACAACAATCTTGTTATTTTCCTATACAATATACAAGAACAATGAAAAAGTTTGAAGATGGAAATGGTTTATTACCTGTTGATCAATATCCTGAATATATCAGGTTTTATAACACACTATGGTTAATATTAAATGACTTTACTATTGGGGTTACTATTGGTGCATTCTTAATTGAAAATCAAACTTTATTAGTGAATTTTTTCAGATATACAATCATTGAAAAAATCTTATATAGTGATTTGAAAAGGTTATCAATTTGGTTAATGAATTCTCCAAGTGGTATTAAATTAAATAATGAACTGTCAATTTTTTTTGGTGATTTGTTTAATTGGGTTATCGAATTTTGGAGATTAATTTTAATGAATTCATTATTAGATTATTTACCACATGTTGTTTATATCATTGCATTTGCTAGTACTTTTGGTGCAACATTATCTATTGCTATTTTTTCAGATTTTATTTCAATCATTACTTTCCATATTTATTGTTTTTATTTTGCATCTGCAAGAATCATTAATTGGCAAATTAGTATCATTAGTAGTTTATGGAGATTGTTTTGTGGTCAAAAGAGAAATGTGTTAAGAAATAGAATTGATTCAAATGATTATGAATTGGATCAATTATTATTAGGTACATTGTTATTTATTGTACTTGTGTTTTTGTTGCCTACGGTTGGTGCTTTTTATTCAATCTTTACTATCACAAGATTATCAATTTTGGTTGTTACTGTTTCATTTGAATTGATAATGTCATGTTTAAATCATTTCCCAATTTTCTTATTATTATTAAAAATTAAAGATTACAAAAGAATTCCAGGTGGTGTTTATTATACAAATATTGATGGTTATTTAAGAATCAAGATTAAACCTTTAAAATTTGGAGAAATGTTTGATTCATTTGCAAAAGTTTTAAGTAAATTACAAGATTCTTATTTTTCAACCAAGACTATCAAACAAATAATGGATGGGGTACCAATTAATGTTCAAAGAAATAGATTATACCAAATGTTATATTCTGGTTTACCATCCCATCCAATGGATAATCAAGATGTTATGAAGGAACTTCAAGGTTATTCCATCTACAAAACAAAAATTGCATAAATACATGACATTTTGATTCTTTAAAATTATAATAAATTATGTACAAATAGAACCATAAACCCAAATAACCATTTTTTGTTATTATTGTTGTTTTTTCTTTTTTATTATTGTTATTCTTATTTCTTCTTCTGATCAGGCTTCTTCTTTGCTGGAGCACCTTTACCTCTACGCTTACGACTAGCCAAAACAGTCAATCTGTGTTTTTCACTTGGTTCTTGTAACTTCAAACCTGGGAACAACTTACCATTTAATTGTTTAAAAGTTGGTAAATTAGTTGGACCATAATATTGTTTAACTTTTTCACCACGTAAAGGTTGAGCCAAGATTTTAGAACCAGTACGAGTACTATTTGGGTTGAATGATGTATTAAAAATCTTGCACTGTAGCTTAGTGACTTCCAGTAGTCTAGCCTTGGAAGGTGTGGACATGTTGATGATCTTTTTATTGATGATACCTGAATGTTTATTGGTAGTAATTTCTCGTCAAAATTCTATTGAAGTTAGACTTCAGCAAAAAGTGTTGGTCTTACCGATTTTAGGTAGGGTCACGAGTGAGCTGTTTAGTAGAGTTTGAGTGAAAGTTATTACTATAATTAAGATTTTATTACTATAATCAATCAATATTAATATGGACATCAAAGGTGTAGTCTCTTACAAACCTCTTGTTTAATTACAATTTTTTTCATTATGGAAAAAATATAAGGAATACAAAAATAAAATATTTCAATCACAAATATTGAAAGCTATCTACACACAATTAAGCCAATTTTTTTTAGATTTCCTGATTTTATATTTGCAAATAAACACTAAATTTTACATTAAGATCAAGTAGTAATTATTTACCAAGCAGCGGCAGCAGCTGGTTCAGCTTCAGCAGCAGCTGGTTCAGCAGACCAGTTAGCAGCAGCAGCGTCAGCTGGTTCAGCAGCCCAGTCAGCTTCAGCTGGTTGAGCGGCCCAGTCAGCAGCTTCTTCTGGTTGTTCTTCTGGTTGTTCTTCAGCTTCTTCAGCAACTGGTTCAGCTTCTTCTGGGTCTCTGTAAAAGTACAAATCTGGCATAACAGACCATGGTTCTTCTCTGTTTGGCAAGGAACCACGTAGACGCAAGACTTCTCTGGCTAGCAAGTACCAGATCAAACCGGTAGCGTGCTTACCTTTGTTGTTAGTTGGGATAGCAACATCAACGTATTCAGATGGGGAGTCCAAATCGGTCAAAGCAATGACTGGGATGTTAACGTATGAGGATTCTTTGATGGCTTGAGCATCTGTTCTTGGGTCAGTGACGATAATCAATCTTGGTTCCTTGAAAGAACGAGTAATGTAGTTAGTGAAAGAACCTGGAGTGAAACGACCAGCAATGGCAGTAGCACCAGTGTGAGCAGCGAATTTTAAGACAGCTCTTTGACCAAAAGTTCTGGAAGAGACAGCAACAACATCAGATGGGTTTGGGATGGCAGCAATAACTCTAGCGGCCAAGACAATCTTTTCCCAAGTTTTACCAATGTTGATAATGTTGACACCATCTGGACGGGTCTTGTAAACGTATGGTTCATTGTGGACCTATAATTTGTTAGTACTATACTTTAAATAAAAATTAATACAAATCCCTTATTATGATAATCTTAATCAGATGGGTTTGGTTTTGATAATTTTGTTTTAAATGGTGCTCATGAAGAAAATATTGCTTTAAATAATGGTGTAAAACTGTAGTGAAAACATGGTAAAAACTGATGGTTGGTGTATATCTTTTGTAAGTGATTTCATAATGTTAAATTGTATATCAAAATATCCTAATTCATTAAATCTCATATAATTATCAAAACCCCAATCTGAACAAAAACATCAACTATAAGAAAAGTGCAATCAATAACAACATACTTGAACGTTCTTAGAACCTAAGTGGACGTTAGCAGCCAACAACAATTTAGCATCTTCTGGAGTAAGATCAAAGCTAGCAGGTAAAGACATCTTTGCGATATTTGTTAACTTTCAATGAGATGTAGAAGTACAGACGGTTTCCAACTAGACAAGTTTCTATTAAGAAAAGTGAAAATTACAAAAAAGCTGCGTCGGTTTGGATGTTTGGTTTGTCTGTGTGTCACGAACCGATTTTTTAGTTGTCTTTACGTTTTAGGCAGACGCTTCTTTGTGGTGGAGCGCGCTCACTGGGAAGAGTGATGTATGTAATTTGTTATGTGGTGTTCGGGTGCTGTTTTAAAATTTCACAGTCACAGAAACAAAGAAAAGAGTTCATCTGTCAGTCATTATGTAATCATTAGGGCTGGCTCAATATACATGGTTAGGGCTATAAGGGAAATATGTCAAAACAACACTTTAATAAGATTTATGAATTGAGGTTTACTTTAAAAGAAATGGCCATATATAAAATAGAGTAAATAGATAACATGGGAAAGGAAAATGCGTTACTTTTAATCCTGTAAATTGTGGGTGTTGATAAGCTCTTGGTTTTAGAGATAGAGGTTTATTTGACTTTGCTATTTTGACACATCCATAGTTCTTAGTTGGGGGGTGGAAGAAGGGCTTGAGAATAACCAGTATTAAATACTGTAAAATCAAAGGTGCAATGAATAAGAATACAATGTCATTTCATTAATAAGTTATCATCCACCCACTTAATTTGAAATATCTAAATGTTCTTCGATATTGTTTATATTCAGAGTAGAAACGGCCACCTTTCTCAAAGCCCCTATGATCTCATCCAGTTTCGATCAATCATTAAAAGAAGGTTACAACGAATAGGAAAGTACACCATAATTTAATACACGTTTAATTTGAAACTACAATTTTTGTGTTATTAATAACAACGTCTTCAACTAATTGTTTTCTCTATTGTCTAAAAATATTAATTTTTTGGTTAACTGATCGAATTGATAAAGCCAATGTTTTTCTTGAGAATCAAAGTTTAAAAATATAAAATTACCGATTTATACTTTAAAAAGATAAAAACAAATCCAACAAACATTTGATCCAACCATACCTATTTATACAAATACTTTTATTTATATTTTTATTTAAATCTATATATATATACATTCACAACCCAGAATGAACCTAACTAATTGGCTACCACATTTCCAAGATAATATCACTCCAGATTACAAAAAACAAAGAACTCGTATTAATCTTGAATATGGTTACATCACTATGGGTATAACGTTAGGTATAATAGCACTTCTCCCCATATGGAATTTTTTAAGAAGCGAATATTTTTCTTCAAACCTGGCAAGAAAATTCAGAGTGGCTACTAGAAATCTTTCATTTTTACACAATTTATTATTTCATTCAGATTCAGCAAAAATTATAATATTTTGGTCAACATTAAGTATTACTCTATGTCTTGTTCAAACATTTGATGATCTGCTTTTTATTGCTAAAAGAACTGGTAGAATATGTTGTGCTTCATTCCCTGCATTACTATTTATTACACTAAGACCATCACCATTACCAAGAACATTATATTTATCATTATTACCAATCCATAAATGGTTGTCACGTATTGTGGTACTAGAAGGTGCAGTACATACAATTTTATACATCTTATATTTTGATCATAAGAAAACAATGTTTAAAATTTGGAAATGGGCAAATATTTATGGTATTATTGCTATAATTGGGTTTGGTGTTATCGCAATTACATCATTACCAAGATTAAGACGTTCTAATTTTAAAATTTTCTATATTAGTCATTATATATTCACTTGGATTTGTGTGATTGGATTACATTTTCATGCAAGACCTGGAATTGGACTTTATACCATCATTAATTGTTCTATTTTAGGTTATCAAATTCTATATAGAATTAGATATACCAAAACTACAAAGGTAATAGTGACTAATGTTTCACCATCATTATCGTTATTTGAATTTCCTGCTGATAATATTCCTAAAAAAACAGCATTACCTGCATCTCATGTTAGAATTAACAATAAGCACAGAAATTACATTAAAAGGTTTTTTTACCATATAATTCCATTGGCTCATCCATTTACAGTATCAAGTTTACCAAATGATCATACTGTCAAACTAATTATAAGACGTGGTAATTTCCCATTGAAATCTAATAGAAAGTATTTTATCACTGGTGCATTTGAACCAACTTTAGATTTCATTAAAGAAAATACAATCTGGGATAAGTTGTTCAAGAAAAAAATCATTGCTCCTGTTGATGCACCATTAATAAGTAATATGTTCCCATCTTCTTCAATGAATTACAACTCTTTAACTCCAATGAATTATGATATTGATGCACATAGGGTTTTAATTGTTGTTGGTGGGAGTGGTATTTCATTTGGGATTCCACTATTAAGAGTTTTGAACTATAATGGTATTAGTGCAAGGTTGATTTGGGTCTCTAAAGATTTAAAAGATTTGAATTTGTTGAACCATTTCAGAGGTGTTCAAGGTATTGAATGTTATATTACAGGTGAAAATGAAGAAAATATCGTTATCGACTACTATGAAGATGATAAAACTGAAAATAAAGTTCAACCATTGAATTATGGTGCTGTTACAAATAATTTTGATGAAAATGAAGATGAAATTGATTTCACTTCTTTAGGTTCAAAGAAAAATTCTAATGCTGATTTTAAATCAGAACAAAAAAATAAAAATGTTGTTGCTTCTTCAAAACCAATATCACCAAGCGATATTTTTGATCAAATTAATAATAGTTCTAAGAAATCATCCAACTTGAATTTTCATGCTTCTTCAAATTCAGTTCCAACCACAAGAAAATCCTCCAAACTAAATTTCAAAGATCATGAAAATGTGAATATTGATATATCCAATCAATGTAAACATTCAGTATCTTATTCAAGTTTTGGATCATCATATTCTCACGGTCATTCTACATCAACTACCACTTCATCTCATCCAGATTTACAATTACCTCCAAATGCCTTCAAAAACATCAAGATATCAAGAAGTATCAAAATTTATTATGGTAGGCCTAATTTAGGTCCTGAACATTATGAGTGGTGTTTACAATCTCATTGTGTTGGCCCGACTTTTAGAGATGGTGAAAATGTTTGTTGTAGAGATTTATGTTCGGGTCAAATTGATAAAAGTAGAATTTGGGTCGTTGCTGCGGGTCCTAAAGGTTTGGTCAACCACGCTTCTCAATGGGCTAAAGATGGTGGTTTACGTTGTCATGTGGAGAGTTTTTCTGTATGATTCAGATTTTTATATCATCAAATGTTGATCTATCTTAAAATCTTTGTGTTTTTGTGTCTGCATATCTTGCAGAAACTTGCATTTTTATTGTTGTTATTATTTAAAATTTTAATACCCTTTGATTACTTGATCATTTGGATCAACAAATCTATAGAAATTTTACAAGATCTAACAGAATTTGCTTTGAACTTAACTGGCTATTTCATATCTGTTTTCCATTGCTACACTCGCTATCAATCAATTAATTACAGGTCTTTTTTTTTTTGCTTTTTATTTTGCCTTATTTTGCTTATAAACACTTCAACCAAACAAAATAACCCAACAATAATAACAATACCGAAATTATAATGGCTACAGATCAAATTATGGATAGGTTCATTCCCTCGTTGGCTTCTCAAAGAGCTTTCCGTGCTTCTGGTTATTCAAGCTTTGCGGCTAAAGTCAATGCCAATAACACTACCGCTCCCTCACCACCTTCAACACCATCAGTATCATCAACTCAAATGACTGGTTTGCTAAATTTAAATGAATTAACAAGCTTAGAAAGTGGTATTCTGTTCAATAATGTGTTTAACAACAAACTGGATGTTGCCGCCCTGGATAATGATGTTCATAAAGGTGTTATTGCTGAAGCGCTAAACTTTGATCCAGGTCATCGTGTCTACCATTTCTCTAGTTCTTTACCTGCAAAGGGTAGTTATTGTACGAATATTTTCCCATCTCCAAAATCTAATCATTTAAGTCCTACTTATAAAACTTCCTTAGAATTGCTGTCTGATCGTGAATCTTTATATCTTTATTCACAATTAAATTCAAATTCTATTGGTTCTAAATACACTTTTAACTATCAAAACATTTCTCCATCACAGCAAAAGAAAAGAAGAAAAGAAATACAGAAAAAGAAGAATAAAGTTAAAGTGGAAGTTCCAGTTAGGGTTCTTGATGCTCCAAATTTGAAAAATGATTATTATTCCAATTTGGTTTCTTGGTCAAAGAAATCAAATAACATAGCTGTTGGATTAAATCAGCAGGTGTATTTATGGTGTGAAGAATTAGGACCAAGAACTTTCTCTTTGGGTGATGATGAAATTGTCACTGTTGTTTCATTCTCAAATGGTGAATATATCTTGGTTGGTGCCAAATCTGGGAAATTGTCACTTTTTTCACAAGATACTTTATTATTATTAGATGAATATGATCATGTCGGTAATGGGATCTGTTGTATTGCGTGGTATCCTGATTCTATGGATAAAGTTTTAGTTGGTGATGAAGTGGGTGAAGTTTTATATTTTGAAGTGAATACATTTACTGGTCAATTGATTTTAAAAAATGCATTTAAATCAAATCAACAACAAGTTTGTGGGATTTCAATAAATCATGATGCTAAACAGGTGGCTATTGGTGGTAATGATAATTGCTGTACAATTTGGAATATATCTGATATTTTCCATCCAACATTGAAACATTATCTACCTCATCAAGCTGCTGTCAAAGCTATTGCGTTTTGTCCTTGGTCTAAATCATTACTAGTAACTGGTGGTGGTTCAAAAGACCGTACTATTAGATTTTGGCATGCACAAACTGGTACATTATTACATTCTTTCCCTACAAAAGGTCAAATAACTTCATTATTATGGTCTCAACATAAAAAGCAATTGGTTGCAACTTTTGGATTCAGTGATTCTGACAATCCGGCTTTAATTATTGTTTATTCATACCCAAAGATGGAACCTTTAGTACAAGTTGATGCAATTACAAATCAAAGAATTTTAACTGCTGTTTTATCTCCCAATTCTGGTACCATTTGTGTCACTGCTAATGATGAAACATTAAGATTTTATGATTTATGGAATCCAAATACAAACGTCATTTTAGAATCTCAAGAAGGTGGAGTTTTTGGAAGTGATTTAATTGAGTTAAGTGAAGGCATAAGCAAAAGTGTAGATCATATTCGTTAACACTAATGAATTATTGGTTTATGTTAAAAAAAAAGAAAGAAAACTTCCTGGAATAATTTAATGAATAATAAATGAAAAAAAAAAATTAATAGATGCTTTATGTAATTTATGACATCATATATGTGTTGTAGTAATTACTATTAATTATAATCTGTATAATTCCCATAAAAATTCCGAACTCCTAAAATATATATAAAACTCTCTATAACTTTTTATAAATAAAATTTCCTCTATAACTAATTGGTACCACCTACTTAAGATGGAACACCTTCATAATCATTTTCTTTATAATTATTCAATAATTTTTTCCAATGTTTTTTATTATCATGAATGGGTACTTTTTTACACCTAGATAATATAATGCAAATAAATATGACTGAACAAAAAACAGCAGCCGGTGTGATCATCTGTACAAAATTTCTATTACTTGACATTTTTTGATATGGACAATTAACATAAGGACCACCACTAACCCAACAATTTGAAATAGCTATGCAGTTCATATCTATCCAAACCGAATAATTTGAACTTTTTTCCAAATATTCAAATAAAGATCTTTGTTGTAACGCACTTCTTGGAACACTAAATTCATAATCATCAGTCGAATTTGAATTTGTATTATCACCAATATTATCACCATCATCTTCCTCTTCATTTTCTTCATTATCACCAAAAGAACAAGCTTCAGATGCATGGAAATAGGTTTTTTTATCATTTGATAATCTCCACTCATATTCTGAATTTTTTTTCTGACAAATAACATATTTTTCATCATAACAATTATCAACAACCCAGCCATTTGGTGTCATTGTGACACATTTAAATGCTGATTGTTTTTTACCATCTTTAACGGCATCTCTTGCATCATCTGGGTCTTTTGGTTCATTAGATCTCCAGGACCATAATGAAGAATCTAATAATGTTCCCATGTATGAAGTTGAATTGATACTTGCATTTATGAATGGAGAATATCCATTTACAATATATTCATGTAATGAATTGTTTGTAAATACTTGTTTCGGATCATCATGAATGAATCTCCAACTTTTACTATTAGCAGTTGAAATTTCTTTAGTTGTTAAGGTATCAGAAGTGTTTAATACCGAATAAAAACTAGCATTTAAAACTTTTGGATCAAAAATTGTAGTATAATCATCTGTAATGTTATACGATGAATTTGATGGAATGTGATTTTCCCAAAAAGTGGCTAAAACTCTTTTTTTATCCTTGAATAAGAATTGTGATAATGATGGATATGCTTGCGATGAGGAATTTTGAGGATCATATTTTAAAGTGACACTTCTATCATCATCCAAATTCAACGGTTTATAAATGGCTTGAGGCAAAAAATTGTTTAAAACTGACGATAAAGTATCATTGTAACCTCCCCACTCTGATGGTTGATATTTTGCAGTGTCGTGAACTTGATATGTATTGAATACCAACACAAGAATATTTGCAGCTAAATTTGTATTTGTCTCTTGAATGTAATATTCTATTTCTTGTAATAAATTAGATAACCCAAAAGTTGGCTCACATGTATAAAATTTGTTATTAAATGGGAAACTATATGTCCCTTGAACACTTGTGTAATTACTTGGTATTGGTATTGGGCAAAGTTGGAACTTATGCAAGGCTGGGTTCCAATAAACATCTATAACAAGCATCTGGACCCCAATATTCAACAACGCACGAACATATGCATTTGAAACATTTGTATACCCAATAGTATTATATACAGTCGTGGTTAGACGAGCACCTGTAAGACTCTGTTGATCAATTGTGATATTAACACTAACATCTCTTTGACTTCTCATACCCACAATCTTCTGCGATGAGAGCACTGGCCAGTTAACGGCTGCATGCACCACTGAAAAAAATGACAGTAGCGTCAACAGAGTCGTCAATAGCACCTGCGAACGCATTTAACAGCCAAAATCTTTTGATATTCTCTTTATTTATTTATAATGTTCTTTTCCATATTAAAACTTTAATCTGCGTTTTGTTTATTCTGTATAATTGAATTCCGACTTCCGGCCTTGAAAAGAAAGTCGGAATTCAAATTTATTCAATTAAGATCAACTGCAACAACTGTAACCAACTGCAAAACATTTCAAGCAACTGGAAAAGAACATAAACAGAAGTTGGTGTGTTTTATAATGGGTGCTGATACTGAAGATACCAAAGACTCTAATACTGAACCACAAAAGAACACAGCTACTGCGTTTGCATTCCAAAGAGATTTGGAGTATGAAATCACGTTTTCATTAATCTTTAACTGGTTTATTGGTTGGCCTGCTGTTGTTCTACTCTTCACATTTCTAACGGTCATAATATCAAATAGTTATGTCACAGAACCGTTCATTGTAAGGAATTAATCTTGTTTTGTTCAAATACCATAATACTTGTAATTAACACTTTATATTTAGGATGAAATATTTCATATTCCACAAACTATACAATATTTCAATGGGGACTTTAAAACTTGGAATAATAAAATTACAACACCACCAGGGCTTTACTATGTTGGTTATACTTTTACCAAAGTAGGCAATTTGTTATACTTCCCTGTGGAAAATAATATGACTACTGCTTTGAGATTAGTCAATACAATCGGTGGTACTATTTGTTTGCCATTGGCATTGAATCCATTGTTCAAATTAAATCCAATTCAGTTTTGGATTACTACAATTATATTGTTTCCACCACTATCAATATTTTATACATTATATTATACAGATGTGTGGTCAACTGTTTTCGTTATTAGTTCTTTTAGCGTTGCAGTTACGTCACCATTTGGTGAAGAAAAAAGTGTTATAATTTCTGCGATTTTGAGTGGTGTTAGTGTTTTATTTAGACAAACAAATATTATTTGGAATTTATTCATTTTAGTTGTTGTTATTGAAAGACGTGCAATTATTCAAAAAAATTTTACAAATTCTTTCTTAAATAATTGTATTAAATTTTTATTACAATTTTTTGATGATTTCAGCCATTATACTTTACCATATTTGATTAATGTGTTTTTATTCACGATTTTTTTAATTTATAATAGAGGTATCACACTTGGTGATAAAGATAATCATGTTGCTGGGTTCCATTTTGCACAGGTTTTCTACTGTTTAACAACATTAATGGTCTTTACATGGCCACTATGGATTTGTGATGTTGCATTTATTTCATATTTCAGAAGATTTAAACGTTCACCAATATTAGTATTGCTTGAATTTGCATTAATTGCGTTTTTGATTAGATTTTTCACTGTTGTTCATCCATTTTTGTTGGCTGATAACAGACATTATACCTTTTACATTTGGAGAAGAATCATTAACTTAAGATGGTATACTAAATATTTATTAGTTCCAATTTATCATTTTGCAATTTATACATTTTTTGGACAATTATTAGAAAATTCATTTTTATTTAGTTCAACTGTGGAAAATCCATTCAAATCAACACAAGAATTACCATTAAAACCAACAGGTATAACAATCACTGCTTTTGTTGGTTGTATTTTATTAACTATTGTTCCATCACCATTATTTGAACCAAGATATTATATTTTACCATATTTATTCTTTAGATTGTTGATTACTGTTCCATATATTTCATTTGTTACTGTTGATCCAATTACAAATATTACTTTAAGAAGACTATTATTGGAACTAAGTTTTTTTGTGGTTGTTAATATTGGTACAATTTTCATTTATTTATATCATACTTTTGAATGGCCAGATGAAGTTCAACTACAGCGTATCATTTGGTAAATAATAAAATATACTATATGATATTATTGTAAAAATGTAAAATTTAAAATAAAAGTTTAATAAAAACATTGATATAAGAAAGGAAAAAATAAAATAATAGAAGATAAAATTAATCATTATTTAATTAAGTGAAACACTTTCAAATTCATTAACAAGATCCTTCTTTTTGGTATCTTTTGAAGAAGTGGCATCATCAGTCTTTGTTTCATCCTTTTTTTCTTCATCCTTCTTGGAATCAGTAGTATCAACTGGAGTAGTGGTAGTAGAAGTAACTGTAGGAGTTGATTCATCCTTATCAATCAAATCTTCTGGTTCCTTTTGAGCTGGTGTATGAACAGTGCTGTCAATAGTATCATTACCTTCATTGTCTTCTGGAGCTTTAGAAGCAGCTTTTGAATCAGCAACGTTAGTCTTTGGGACAATGTGAGAAATAGATTCAGTATTTGAAACAGTGGTAGTTTCAGTAGTTGGTTGTTTTGGATGTTTACTAACATAATCATCAATGACTCTTTTAGTTAAAGCTTGCAAATAAGCAACTTCTCTACCAGCTTGTCTATCATAAAAGACAAAACATTCATCACCAACAAACATTTCATCTTGGTCATAAATTTTGTAATTACCCTTTTCTAAATCATTAGTGAAAGCAAGTAAGAAATCACCCCAATTTTTAGCCAAAACAAATTTAGTATCAAATTCTCTACCAAATAATATGACTTGACCCCAAGTACCTTCAGTATCTGGATCCAAATCAACACCAATGTTGTTACCAGAGTCATCAGTGACTAATGGAATCCAACTTGGGTTAGCATAAACAGGTCTAACAAAACCTGGGGGCATTGAACGTTGTTTTGGGATATGAGATTTAAAGTTTCTACTTTTTGTAGTTGAAATTTTTTTTTCTAAATCTGGATCAATGTTTCTATAGTCAATTGCTTCAACTTTTTTATAACCTGGTTCAGTTTCAGTTAAAGCAGCAGTACTTGGGGCAGAAGTTGTAGTTGAATCCAATTCAGCTGAAGAACCAATTGGGGAAATTAAGGATTGAGAAGCAGCTTTGTTATTCTTGATTTGTTGATCCAATTCCATTCTACGAGCAACAGCTCTCCAAGTTTGGGTCATTTGAACAATTTCACCAATGTCCAACAATCTTAAACCATAAAATAAACCACCAGTTAACTCATAACTATCCATATCTTCTTGACCGTCATGGATACGGAAACTTGCTCTGACTGGAGGTGGGAAATTAATACCTAAATCTTCCTCAGCTTGGGCAATATCAGCTCTAGTACATGGATCAGATAATGTACTGTTTAAATCGTTCAAATTTTCAGCAGTCCAACTATCAATATGTCTCCAAGCCAATATAGTTTCACTGACACCTTCTGTAGAGTGAGCAATAGCATTACCATCTTCACTTTCATCGTAATCACCTAGCTGAATATTACCGCCTTCATCCGAGTAACCAGAATTAGTTTTACCTTGGTTGTTGATTGCCTTGCTGATAATACCTGCTTGTTCGACAGTTGATTGATCATAGTCAGCGTATCTATCCTCAGTACTAAAAGAATAGACCAGTTGGTTCCATTTATCTTTTAATCCCATTGTTATAATTAAACCAGTTCTTAGATCTGTTTTTTTTAAATATTTTATAAAATTGTTCAAAGAAGCGTTAACTGTTGCTGAATATTGTTTGTTTTGTTGTTATTACCTGAAATTTAAAATTGCGACGCGCAGCAACTCAAACAAAAAAAAGTGTCACGTGACTGAGAAAAGATTTTGGAATTTGAGAATTTTGAAAGGAATTGATCACAGAAATGAGTATTGTTTGTCATTCTCATGTTATGTTAGGTAGATTTATATTACTTTATAATTCATTATTCAAGTTAATTATCATAAATCTAACATTAATTTTGAACAGTTAAGGTTTTTCAGTAAACTTCATGTGAATTTGTACCAAAAGGATGTTTAATTTGCTGGAATTTAATTATTAAACACAATATCATAATGAATCTCTAATCAAATCGTTTATATCTCTTTTGTACTCTTTTATATCTCTAGTTATTATCACTGGTTCATCTTAATATAATGTGTGTGAACCGTTTAATAACAGTTCCTTTTTAGGTAAAACGTAAACAATAGTATAACATAAAAAGTATCAAACCCTTTTAAATACTTCATCTCTACATTTACATATCAACATATAATAGACAAAGACGCAAAAAATGTCTGGAACAGAATATAACATACAACCATTACACAGAAAAAATTTGGGTGCTTCATCTCAAGGTGGTTTGCAAAGATCAATTTTTAAAAGAAACTTGCCAATAAGGTATAATACTTTCATGTTAGAAAAATCTCCTTGATATTAATATTGTTTTTTAGTTCCAAACAACAATTTGCTTCTCCAACTGATAACTTGATGTCACCATGTTCTCAAAAGTTGAATGCTCATAAAAATCGTTTTCTTGCAAAGTAAGGGCTTTTAATTTCTATTAATGATTTTTGTTTGAACTAACACTTTTTTAAGATCAAAACCAACTAAATTAAATTTTTCAAACATTGATGATGATGATGAATAAACCTGACAATCCATTTTTGTTCTAAATGTTCGTTTAATATTATAGATACCAATTATACACTGTTACCATAGATTTCTACATAATTTTTTATTAAATATAATCCAAAAAGTTTTTATGTGCAAGAATGTATCAATATATAAAATATTTATATATTAGTTAAAAGTGATTTTCGTTTTTCATTACGATGTTTTTGTTTTTTTAAGTTGTTATCAAACTCATTTCTTTAAACGAGCATCAGTGACAGTGTTCAATAACAAAGAATCATTATCCAAAATCAATCTGTTTGGAGAAGTAGCCAAAATGTGTGCAATTTCTCTAGCAGTATCTAATCTCTTTAATTCAACATAATCCTTGGATTTCTTAATGGCTTCACCAATCAATTCAGCAGATTTAGCTTCACCTTGAGCTTTAACAATAGTACCTTGTTTTTCTTGTCTGGCCTTATCAACAACAAAAGCAGCTCTTTGAGCTTCTTGTTGAGCAATTTGTTTAGCTTCGACAGCATTAGTGAATTCTGGTGAGAAAGTCATAAAAGTAATAGAAACATCATCCATCAAAATGTTGAATTTGGAAGCTCTACGCACCAAATTTTCTCTAATCAATCTAGAAACACGTTCTCTTTGAGTGATCAATTGTGAAGCGTTAAATTGAGCAACAACAGATTTCAAAACTTCATTAACAATAGATGGTAACACTCTTTCATCATAATCAGTACCCAAAGTTCTGTAAATATTTGGTAAGGCATTAACATCTGGTCTGGACAAAACTCTACAAGTAATGTTAACCATTTGTAAATCTTTAGTACCAGTTAAAGAAGCAACACTTCTTGGTTTAGCTCTAACATCATAAATAAATGGGGTTTGTAACCAAGGGATAGCAAAATGGGTACCTTCACCATAAATTTGTGGTTGAACACCTCCTATACGAGAATAAATAATAGCTCTATGACCACCATCAACGTTAAACAAAGAAGAATTCAACAACATAGCACCACCACCAAGAATTAGCAATCCACCAATCCCAGTGAACAAACCTTGAGGGCTCCCCTTTGGAGATTTACCACCAGCTTGTTGGGCTCTACGCATTCTGTTTTGAAAGTCTCTTGCAACTCTTTGCCAATCTTGATTGTTACTCATGATTTTGTAGTTCAATTGTGTTCAAATGTTTTGTTTAGTTTTTAATTCTCTCTATTTGTTTGTTCGTTAGTTTTCAGTGGCAACAAATTTTAACAAAATTTGATTTTAGTTACCCTTCGAAATAACTTCACCATTTCCCATTTTGTTAAATAACTAAAAAGTGATTCAATTCTTGTTAAGTATCAAACTTTGTGAAAGAGTTTTTGAAGTGAGTGTGTTTCAGGATATAGGTTGGTCTTTGTATTAATACTTTTTTTTTCAGATGAGTGAACCTGATTTATTTGAAGCTGTTCGTGAGAATAAACTGCTTACTGTGAAAGCTATAGTGGCAGAAAACCCAAAATCTGTGTTGTTAAAAGAAGAAGGTAGAGTTCCTTTACATTGGGCAGCTACCAATAATGAACTAGAAATTGCTTCTATTTTGTTAAATCCAACTAATTTTGCTAAAGATGCTAAACCATTTGAAATTGATATTGATGAATTGAATGATGATATAGGTTGGACTCCTTTTCATATTGCTGTTAGTGTTGGTAATTTAGATATGGTTCAATTGTTACTATCTCATAAACCAAAACTAGATGTTAATAAAGCTACTGATAATGGAGTCACCCCATTACATTTAGCAGCTTCTAAACAACATTATGATATTGCAAAATTGTTGATTGTTGATGAAAAGGCTAATGCTAGAGTTAAGGATAAACAATCCCAATACCCAATACATAGGGCTGCTGCAGTTGGATCTCAACCAATTGTGGAATTATTAGCTAAAGAAGGTAAATCACCATTGAATGCTAAAGACCGTGATGGTTGGACCCCATTACACCATGCTCTGGCTGAAGGTTGGGGCGATGTTGCTGTTGCTTTAGTTAAACTAGGTGCTGATTATAATGTTGAAGATAATGAAGGGCATAAACCAATTCAAGTTTCAGTTGACCAAAAAGTTGCTCAGTATTTCAAAGCTGAGTTGGAGAATAATGGCTATGAGTTATGAGTATGATTGAAAAAATGAGTATTTAATAAGTAATCAAATGATGAATTAACAAACAAACTAGTTGTCTCTCTCTTTTTCTCTCTCTTCCTCTTTAATCATTTTGCTCTTGTTGATGCTGTTGACATGCACCCGAACACCATCTGTAGTTTCTTTTTAGCAGCTAAAAAATTCGAATGATTCGAAATCTGCGCCAGAATAAAAAGATCAACAAATTTACATTATTTGCAGAGTTTTATAGTTCAAATAAATCTTTGTTTGCCAAACTCAGTTTTTAGATAACCTCCTGCTCAGATCATCACCACTTTTTATCTTGAGATTCAACTGGGATTTACTGGAAAACATACGCCTTGCTGCTTTTTTTCCAATTTATTTAATCCCCACATACATTATATTACTTCTTGAACTATAACACATATTAAGTATCACACAAAGACTACAAATCACATCCCTAATTATTGATGTGTGCTTCATTATAAATTTTTCAAAAAAAAAATAGTTGTTGTTCTCTGTTGTTTTTGCTCTAAACTTCACACAATATTCATAATTTAAAAAAAAAAAAAGAAGCACACACAATAAAAGAATATGGGTAAAAAACTTCTCAGTGCATTTATCAGCGATGATGACTACATGAACATGCCTGGGGCACAAAAACAATCAACATTCATGTCCGTTGCTGTCGGGTTGTTTGCTGCTGTTGGTGGGTTCATTTATGGTTATGATACTGGGATTATCAATAGTTTAAGTGATATGGAATATTTCAGGCATCAATTTGCTAAAAATCATGAAACTTTCACTGCAAAAGAAGTTGCTTTACTAACGGCAATATTATCATTAGGCACATTCTTTGGTGCTTTAGCTGCCCCTTTATTATCAGATACTTATGGTCGTCGCTTTGCTATCATAACGTCAAGTTTTTTAGTATTTATGGTTGGTAATGTTTGTCAAATTGCATCTACAAAACCCCCTTTGTTTTGTTTTGGAAGATTTGTTTCTGGTATCTCTATTGGTATAATATCAGCGGTTGTTCCACTATATCAAGCTGAAGCTTCTCCAAAAAGAGTTAGAGGTGCTGTTATTTCAACATATCAATGGGCAATCACATGGGGTTTATTAATTTCAAGTGTTATATCCCAGGGAACTTATTTTGTTAACTCTCCCTTGTCTTATAGATTGCCTGTTGGTTTACAATTTGTTTGGACTTTTGTTCTAGGGTTAGGTATGATTTTTTTACCAGAATCTCCAAGATTTTTCATTAAAAAAGATGATTTAGAAGGTGCTGCTAATTCATTATCAAGATTAAGAAGAGTTCCATCTGATGATCCTGCTTTAATTGAAGAACTTATTGAAATAAAAGCTAGTCATGATTATGAAATGTCTTGCAGATCTTCAACTTTTTTGGATTGTTTTAGAAGTGGGAAAGGTCGCCCAAGACAATTGAAACGTATTCTTACATGTATTGCATTACAAGCCATTCAACAATCTTCAGGTATTAATTTCATCTTTTATTATGGTGTTAATTTTTTTTCAAAATCTGGTATCTCAAAATCTTATATCGTTTCATTAATTACATATGCTGTAAACGTTGCATTTACAATACCAGGTATTTTCCTTGTTGAAGTTATTGGTCGTCGTAAAGTTCTAATCAATGGTGGTATAATTATGGGTGTTGCTAACTTAATCATTGCTATTGTCGGTGCTTGTACTGATTCCGTCATTGCTAATAAGGTTATGGTTGCTTTTGTTTGTTTATTTATTGCATCTTTTGCTGCAACTTGGGGTCCAGTCGTCTGGGTCGTTTGTGGTGAATTTTTTTCATTAAGTGTTAGAGGTAAATCAGTTGCTATTACTGCTGCTACAAATTGGTTAGTGAATTTCGTCTTTGCATATATTACACCTTATTTAATTGATACTGGGAATCATACTGCTGCTTTAGGTACAAATATTTTTTTCATATGGGGTGGATTGAACATTGTTGGTGTTTTTATTGTTTATTTCTTTGTTTATGAAACAAAAGGTTTAAGTTTAGAACAAATTGATGAATTATACAGAGCTTGTCCAAGCGCGATTAAATCTGCAAATTTCAAAGGAAATCTAAATATTCCAAAAGATGAAGTTTATGAAAGTAACATTATTCCTGAAAAAAATGATTCTGTCTCTCATTTCACTACAAGTGAAGAAGATAATGATCCAAATAAACAAAATGTTTGTGGTGCTACAACTTCCTCAACCCAAGCCACTAACGGGGAAACTTTAGTTAATTCAAGCAATAATTATCTTAACAATGATATCACGATAACTGCTAATACTCCTGAAATCCCTTTAACAAATTATTACCAATGTATTGTCCCGCAACAAAATCATAGTGAAGTTGATCTAGGTTATGGTTTAACTTTATCGGGTGCTAACCGTGGTCCTCCATCCTTGGTAACAATGTCCTCAGATGAAGATGACAATCAAACTTATGGAGAACAAACTTTCCACACATTATCGGAGTATGTTACTCATTTAAGTTCAATGACTGATCGTCGTGATTCAAATTTGACAACTTCAAGTTCTGGTATTGGAAATATCCCACAAGTTCCAGAACATACTTATATGCCGACTATTCATTCACAAGCTGTTACACATAATGAAGATTACAGTAATGAGAATAATGAAAATGAAGAAAATATAAGGAATAGTAATAATGAAAATGAAGAAAATATAGGGAATAGTAATAATGAAAATGCTATTTCTCCGCTAAATACTCGTGCTGATTTAATGACACCCCAAATTATGAGAATTCCAAGAAATGTCCCAGAATTTGATGATGATGATTCAGATGATTCTGTAAGCACAATTTCCAATGATAGTTTATTTGACTGAAAAAAGACAGTGAGTGTTGGTAATATTAGAACCTTTAAAAAAAAAGATGATTGTTTTTTGTTGTGTTGTTTTTTGTTTGATTTTTAAATTAATTTTTAATTTGTTTTGTTTGGTTTTTACTTGTTAATTTTGTTGAATTGTTTATTTCTTCTGCTTTTTTTAATGGTTTTAAATAGTCTTATGTTTTTATTGTATTTAAAGGTATGGGTAATTGATTAATGTTTTATATCATTGAAACAAAAGATAAGATGTAGATTTAATTTTTAGTAGCATAAATCTCTTTTTTAATTAACTTCTATAAATTATAGCCGACGTTGACCAGCATTCACAATCGCAATCAATCAAAAAAATTCATAGCTTTTTATCATGAATCATCTGTTATTTATCATTTGTTTTTTTTTTTTAATTAATACATTGTAACAGTTTTTAAGTTATGGCCCAAATTTACTATCCAAAATTAAGAGATATTTAGCTGAAATTTGAGATCAGCATAAAACTTATATGGTTAGATAACATACTTATGTTTCAGCAAAAATCACCATCATTTTCTTTATAATTAATTAATTTGAAACCAACTGGCATGTTTCTTGAAATTTTTTAACGATCATGTCCTGAAAATTCAATTTTAAAAGTGTGATAACTAAATATATTGAAAATACTATAAAATACAACTAGACAACTCTTTCAAAGATCTATTCAACTAATCTGAAGACTTATTTTTTTTTTTTTTTTTAATAACGAAAATATTTATTAAAATATATGGAAAAATACTATAAAAGATAACTAGACAATTCTATAAAAATTTATTCAACTTAGCTTAAGATTATCTGATTCCTTAGATGGGTAATATATCCTTGTATCGATGATCATTAAATGGTTTTTACAGCTGAATTTTTTTTACTTTCAAGCTGAACAAATGATCAACAATTTTTGCTTTAATTAAAAATTTAAAAATTGCTATTAAAAAAATTTAAAAAAAAAAACAGGTTTTAGATATCATTTAGATAGAGAAAAATCCAGCCATTTAATAGATATAAAATACAACGTATCATGTTTTTTTGTTTATATGAATTTATTCAATTTTTTCTATTTAATTGATACTAGATGTATAACCTTGAACTTGCGAAAAATTATATATATTCTGTGTACAAGGAATATAATAAAGTGTTTTTCGGGGCTTTTAGTGTTGATTGAAATTACTCATCCAAGTTATCACGTTTCTTAACAATGGAACCAAGATCATATGTGTTATTTGAGCTTGAATATGACATCATTAATATAGAATATGTTTTGTTCAAAAGAATTAAGAAAAAACAAATTAAAAAAACTTTAAGACCACACTATATATATTTAAATGAACCAATGTAAACCAGCAATACAGCTATTTGTTTAACTTTAAAACAGAACGACGGTACAAGTTGTAAACAGATCAACGATTAAGCTCAAATCAAAACCAGTTGTTTCTCTGAAACTAGTGTAATATAAAGACAATGTGATTGAAGTCCACTTGACAAGGACCAAAAACATATATTTCAAAGTCACTATTCACAAAACCCTTGTTATCATGAATACCTATTTCGATCTCAAAGTCATAATGTATTCCATTTGGAAATTTTCTTTATCTGTTAATAGAGACTAAATTCCGTAACCCGCATGGATTATGCATGTACTGATTCCGTTGCATGAACTGTAGTTGATTGATAAACAGTTAATTATAATAGGTTGAACCCGGTAGTGTAGATACTTTAAGAAAGGGCATGTGAACGCCTAAAATAATGTGATCGTTCTTACTTGGTCCAAGCGTGAACTTGTTTTCTTTCAAAATTCAACACTTCCTACCAGTCGATACTCATTTGAATAAATCATCCATTTCTTCCAATATTATTGAATGTTCAAGTTGAGAAAATGCTTTCTCAAACACATCAACCAGAAATGTAACAATACCAGTTATTGGATATTTTATAACCATTTTCAAGAGACAACTACATTGGTACTAATCATAGAGACTTACTGTTTTATCTATGTTTTTACAAATTGTGTGCATAAGTTATTTATTCATTGTTTATAGTTACATCTTGGATTTGAAGACCAACGCATAAAAAAACAAAATAGCAATACATGGGCAGGTAAAACTCAGTAAGAGTAAATTGAGGCTAATAATCACAATGGCACTACCCGTTACTTTCAAGGACTTGATTGTAAAATTATAGTTTGTTTACAATTGTTAAATTCAATTGTGCAGACACCATCGATGACAAGAAATGAACTAGCATACACGTCTTTAATCATAGATGTAGATATTTACACAAGTGGTTTAAATGATCAATTGTAAATTTAAGCTGATAGTACCTGCTTTTGTTAAAAGTCATGACGTTTCAAGACAGATCATGCTATAGTTAAAAGGTTATGCAAGCTTGCATAACTGATAGTATATTGTAGTTGCACTGTTTAACTTTTCTGTATAGATCAGTAATTATTATGTAATCTTATGATTGAAACTATATAAATCTTACAAAGAAAATAAACTTAACGGATTATTAAAACTATCAAAATTTAAACTCTAGTTATTTATTAATCAAGCACTGAGAAGAACCAATTAACAAAAAAAAAACAAATGCTAGAGAACAACAGGAAACAAAAGAAGCTTATAACGGATATAAGAAGGATTTATTTTGTAAATCTGTTAAGTCCAAAGAAGCAATATTAACAATGACTTCATGACCATTTTCATTGACAACAGCCGTTTTTTCAACTTCATTCATATGAGCAATTCTTTCAAGGTTTCTTCTTCTCAAAATCCACCAGATAATCATACCTAAAACTGGGGCCAAGAAGAAAGATAAAATGATTTGAACACACCATGCAGGAACATATCTTGGTGCATCTTTTTCTTGCCATAATTGAGGAGAGACAAGATTACCAATACAATAACAGAACATACCAAAAGAACTTCTAACAATTTTTTTTGTGTAACCAGCACAGGTTGCAGTGTTCCATGAAAATACAACAATGAATAATAGAGAGTATTCTGGTGTAGCAAGACATAAACCAGCAAGTAACCCAATTTTATTATTCCATGGTAAGGAAACAGTAACGATAGAACCAACTAATGGCGGAATAGACCATAATAAATTCGATAGAGCAGAGTTATCTGGGAATTTGTACAAGATCCAGCCTGATGCAATTGAGGAAATAGTTGCAAAAGCACCAGAAGCAACTGAGACCAAAGTAGATTTCAAATTTGTAATATTACCCATACTCTTAAATAACAAGTTTTGTTGATATAATAAATTATTGGCCAACATTTGCAGGAAAAACACAACACCAAACAACCAAGTAACTGGGTCTTTGAAAGTTTCAATAAATTGAGATTTCTTAAAAGTTTTTTGTTCGATAGATGAATTTGTAGTACGTTGTACCCTTCTAATAACCCAAATTTTTTCTTCTGTAGTTAAGAATCTAGCTTTAGCTGGATTATCTGGAAAATAGAAGAAAACAACCAAGAATGTAATGAAAGTTAAACCACCATTGATAATCATAAAAATTTTCCAGTTTGGAATAGCTGACTTTATGTATAGAGTACCGAAAGAGATGAAACCTTGTGGAATGGCAACACCTGGACAAGTAGAATAGAAAATTGGAGTAGCAGCAGCTTTTTCATGTGGAGTCAAAAACTGAGACATTGAAATATTCACTGTAGATAAAGCAACAGCTTGAGACATACCTAATAAGAATCTAATGGCAACAACACCACCATAATTACTAACAGTACAAATCAAGAAAGTCAAGATAACCCAAATAAACACTAGCATAGACAAGAACTTTGAAACAGGTAATTTTTGTAATAAATAAGACCCAGGAACTAGACCTGCAATATACCCAACATAAAACAAAGTATTCACGTTATTATACTTGTTTTGGTCTAAACCAGTATCAGTCCAAAATGTATCACTAATAGAAGCATATGATAAAGTAGCTTTAACCAAAAACAAGGTGAAATCAACCAACCCAGCCAATAAAATAGTTATATAGAAAACTTTTTTAGATAATTTTTTTTCTTGTTCTGGGGTAATTTCTGGAACTTTATCATTATATTCTTCTTGGAAAGCCAAAGTGGCATCGGCATCTTTTTCATCCACCACTTTCAAAGCTTTCACTTCGGATTCAGCGACAATTGTACCTAAGTGAATATTATCAGCACTGGCATTTGAGCCTGCGTATTCTGGATCCAAGACCGTAACATGGGAATCACTTCCCTTTTTTATTTCATCTTTTTCAAATGACATTTTCCACTGTTTTTTATAAACAAGTTTGAAAGTCTTTTACGGATGATGAAAACAATAGGATCTGTGACTGTCTATATAATCACCAAAAATTCCGCTATCTATTTTGGAATACCATTGTTAAATGCTCTGAAAATTTATTAAATGGTTCATAAGATAGTCTTGATCTTTAATATGGGGGATAAGCTTTAGACGTCAATTTATTGAACACCATGTTTTGTAGTTACAGAAAGGTAATAAGACGTAAAACTATGTTGTAGATATTATTTTAGATTTGAGTCCATCAAATTGATGGAAATGCAAATAAACAGCTAAAAATATCCAGAAAAGGTAAACCGTTGAAATCCATTGTCTGTTAGCAAATATGAGGTTATGGTTGTTTCCCCATGAAGATATGAATTACATTACTATTAGATAGATTCAAACTAATACTCTTAATTGTTTTAACTTTTAACACCACTGTCGTTTCCTGCACGATGAAACTGATAGTACGTCGATTACAAAGAGAACCCTTGAAATTTTAACTAGGTATATAGTGGGAACAATACTTCAATATATTAAACATTCAATACACAGTTTTGTATCTCTTATCCTGTAATCAGTTTTCTTAATATCAGATTTTTTCTAAGTAAATTTAATTCCGCGCGGTGGTTGATTAGCATTGCATTGTGATGCATTTTTTTGCATGAATCTCTCGTTGGGGCTCCCATAAATTCAAAAGAGCATAAAAATATTGATAAAAGATAACAACTAATAGTAACTTTAAACACAAAAAGAAATAAGGATGGATGGTATTAACAATTTAAAGTAAGAGAAAGCGAATTAAGAAAGGTGATACTTGTTACATCATAACACATGAAATCTGTCCTTTCCTTCTAGTCCATCTCCTTGACTGAGGTATCGAAGCTAATGATAGCTCTGATTCCTACCTGACTAGGAAACTTTCTTTGGAAAATTAGTCTAATCTCATCACACACTATGAACAGCAATTGCCTTTTTTTTTGCACCTATATGTCTGTTTTCTCCCCTTTTTTTAAGTCTCTTTTCATAAAGTAAAACAAATAACTGATAATTGATATAACAAAAACTGATGAAATTATAACTCAAACATCCCTACCCGAAAAAAAAAACTGGAAAAATTTTATTCCATTAGGAACAATTAGATCACCACCATCAAAGCGTAAAGTTGCCATGTCGTGTGTCATTGGAACAAACTGCAATATTGAACAGGATAATTAATGATGCTAAAAGCCCACATTATTTGCACGTCTTCGATTATAATGAAATTTAGAACTTTATTATGAAGATGTTGCAGAAGAAATAAAACGTTGTTTAATGGCTTTGGAAGTTCAAAATAGAGACCTAACAATAACCTAAAAGCAACAAAAGAAGCAACCATTGGAACAGCAATATAACTTATATAAACCAAGGTAACATTATGATTTATTTTGTTGCATTAAGGAGGTGTTTCAATTATCTTTGTCCCTGTTTCTCCTTGTTCAGATGATAATTATGAATTGAAATGTTCTTATAGAATGTTATCTTCTTGCCATTCAATTATAGTGGATACAAGAATATTGGTAAGTGTGTTTATGTTTATCTTTTTTATAACTGTGTCACCAAAGTTTTCTAATCTTACTGTCAATTTTTGGTATGTATCAATTCATTCTGAGATTATTAATTTTAGTTATTTTATTAATTTATCACTTGCACTTCACCACTTCATTACTTCATTAGAATAAAGTGGATCTAATACTCTTTTTATACCTTTCTTCTCATACTATGTATTCTCATCCACTTTAGAGCACCACCTTTGATAACATCATTAGGACTTAAGATGGGGGTGGGGGAATAAACTTGAATAGATCAGCCAGTGACAAGTTAGACTACTAAAAAGATTTAAATTGTGAATCTAATGAAGTGTGATAGCATCTATTTATGCTTCTCTATCTTTTATTAAATCAAAACAATCATATATAAGATGTCTCCTGTCATAAATTTGTTAGAATATTTTATTAATACTTCTATAAATAATAAGTGTATGCAGAGTTTTGCCTTGCTTTATATAAGGCGGGGATTTGTCTTTATCAAAGTATTTCAAAGTTGGCATTTTAAAATGTAGATGTTTTGGTATTTATTAATTGTATTTGATCCTTTACAATCTCAAATCATCATAACTCAGGATTAATTTATCAGTATTAATTAAAAGAACCAAAAAACCATGATGATCCAAAGTTTTCTAAACAAAAAATTTGCTAAAACTGGCTGCAATTTATATTACTGTGTTGTTGACCCATAATAAGCTGTTATCTTCAATTTAATTACTATAATTTTCTTTGAAATTTATGCAAAATGAAGACACCATATCAAGATTCAGATCCATAAAATTTTAACAAAAATACCATTGTAAGGATCATTTTATTGATCCAAACTTTCTTTTAATTATTTATCTCACTTTACTGTATGTCGATGGAGTTTTTTTGAATTTGTTAGGTTGGGTCCGTTTGCATTTCCATCAATCTATGCCTGTTACGTTATATTTAAAAAAATAGAACAGAAAAGCTCTAAACGTGTTAAAATTAACATCTTATGAAGGAAAAATAAACAATTTATAAATAATACGTTTTTGAAAAAAAAAAGCATTTGTTTGACATAAAAACATTTAAATACCTTTCAGTTAATTAATTGCAGAAAATGGAGATAATATGCAAGATGCGGATGCATCATTACATATATCAAATCATTAATAATATAAAAGAAAGTAAACCAAAAATACCAGTTGGGATTTTATTTGAAGCTACACCAGCAACATACCTTTTTGAACTAGAAGAACTAGAAGAACGAGCAGAACCACGTGAAGAAGACGAGGTGCCAACAAGAGCTGCTGCTTCTTCAGAACTCATTGGTAGGTCGATTTCACTGAAACTAACTGTACTTGAGTAACCAGCAGCTTTTGTTGCAGATGGAACAGTACTAACGATTGCTTCAATGTTTTCCTCGTCTGTTGAATCTAATTTAATTTGAGCAAGTGAAATTTCATTATCTTCTAAATCATAAACAACATATGCAGAAGATAAGAAAGTATCACCTAAAATAACAAATTCTGCATTACTCAATGGAACAATTCTTGCCCAACAATAATTACCATCAGTTTCAATTATATTTGTTGGATCAACTTTAATTATTTTACCACCAAATTCAAAATTGAAAACACTTGTGGAATACCTTAAAGCATTACAACTTACTTGGAAATAATAATTTTGACCAACTTTTATCAATCCATCTCTTGAATATTCACCACCAAGTTGTGTAATTAAAACTCTTAAAATACTTGTTGGAAAAGCTAAAGTTGAAGCACCAGAGTCCAATAAAGCACCAATTGGGTTTTTAATTAAAGGATATTCTTCATTTTCTCTATAAAGAAAAGTAAAATTATCCATTGTAATAATTAATCTTGATTTTGAAATTAATGGTAAAGTTTCTAAATTACCTTCATATTTTGAATGATCAACACCACCAAATAAAACATTACCTAATAAACCTGAATTATTTGTCATATATAAAGAATAAGCATTTTTAGAAATATAACCTTCACTTTTCAAACGTTGTGGAAAATTTTCGTATTGATATTTTGCATCATTACCTTCATATTGATTAGTTGATTCAATAGTTGAATGACCAATTCCAAAAACAGAACCTGCTGTTGAATTTTCAGCAATACCAAATGAAAAATCTTTAAGAACAAAATCACCAAAAGTTAAAGTATCAGTACCCCATTCACCTAAAGCAAAGCTACCATCAGCATAAGAAATGTTCAAGTTTGTATTATTTGTCTTCCAAGTTTTAGAATTTTTGTAATCAAAAGTAGTTATATCTTGACAAATATCTGCCAATTGATGAGCAAGTTCTATAGCATCTTCTTCTAATTCATTTTTTTCATCTTGTTGTTCACTAGTTAATGTATTAGTTGCTTTGTTTTGAGAAGATGGTGTATATGAAGATTTTGATTTACATTGAACATTATCTCTACTATTGACCCAAAAATCAGATGAACCAGTATCAATATGAACCAACATTGTGTCGTTTGAGGAACCTAAAGAGATATTTGCATAATAACCAATCAAGTTGAATAGATATGGGACACGAACAGCAGAAGTATCAGTATCATTTTCAGTTAATGGGACAGTTAGATTTCTATCATTATTATTTGAATCATAATCTTTGTCAGAAACTTCTCTTTTCAACAAGTGTTGATATTGTGAATATTTAGAGATTGGGGTATCATGATAGACTTTTTGAACTTCTAGTTTTAGTTGGGCTGTAACTAAGGTAAAGAATATTGGAAATATAAAAAATAATTGCATTGTTGTTTGATATTCACATCACAAAATTGTTAAAGATTGTGATTATTGAGGTGTTTATATAGATATTTAACACAATTCACTGGCCCATGTGCCAATGTATTTTCATCGTATTTATTTATATGTATAAATTTCTATTACTTGATTATTGAAGGTTGTGATACGGCTGATACCGCCATGAATGTAATAAACTGCACAAATGTTTTACAAAATATAAAGTTGATAACAATTAGGATATTGCTATATCAAGTCATTCTTTTATTAATGATCTTGGCAGAGGCAAATAAGAAAGAACAAGAGAGTGTTATTTTCAGTGTAATTGATGTGCTTTGTTTTGAATTCTGATAAATTATATTTGAAATTATGGTGTATAATTATGAGATATGAGTTTATTGAACATAAGAATCATTGATCAAAAATTCAATATCTTTTTTATCAGATGCAATCAATATTTAAACATTGTAATTAGTTATTAATGCAATCTGTAATATATATATACACGTTCTTCTATCCGCCTTTGGAAATATAATGCAATGCTTTATGCAGGGATTGAGGAGAATTAAAATATAATACAGCGTAATAAAAATGGAATAGGAGGATAATATAAAATGTTTATATTGTGAATGTTTTTCAGTATGGACTTCAAAGCTCTGCCTTCCCAAGAGAAGCTTAAACTGTTGAAACTAAGGCAAATTACCAATTTTTAGTGTCAATTGACTAAATTTTTTTTGACTTAAGAATTAAATTATACGGCCGTTAAAACTTAAAAATTTTAGTTTACAGAGATCAACAATGAGATAGTTTACAATGAAATGACTTTATATCAATTGTTAATGTATTATCTTGTTGTTTGATCTGCATGTTTTCTATGCAGGCTATGAGTGTGCCAAAAGAGTTACTAATGGAACTCTAATGGTAATCTGATGGTAACAGTGCATTGAGCTCTTCAAATCAAGCTTTTCAAATACAATTCTATAACTATTGAACAGGTTCAGGTTCACATCCATTTTTTTGAAATTATTCAAATTCACACGTGACCATTATTACACGTGACCAAACACTTTAAAATAAAAAATGATTTTCCTAAAATGGTAAACTTCCTATTTAGAAACAATTAAATTTGTTTTTTTTTTGAAAGAAAATTTTTCGTTGGGGAAATCGACAAAAAAGTTTTCATTGAAAGAGTTAAAAAAAAAAACACGTCCAGTTTTCACCATAAACAACAATTAAAATTTTAATAATAAAATATCAACATTGGTTTGGTATAGACGTATTTTTTTGCAAATAACTGCTCTGTCAATCACAATAATTTCTGACTGAAGGTTTTGCTACAATTACATCCTAACCTTTTATCAAAAAAAAATAAAAACACACACAAAACAAGGGAGTCAAAAACACGTCGGTGCCACCCAATTTAACAACAACAATCTATAACAGCGTTTAATTGAACAATAATAATTGAACGGAAAACAAAATCAAATACCACTGATATAATTATATTTCTACAATGGGTCAAATTCTTTCACAACCAGTTACTGATAAACATTCAGAATCTGGTGGTGATCAATATTTAGCTTATGCTCTATCCAGCATGCAAGGTTGGAGAATTAATATGGAAGATGCTCACACTACTCTATTGAATCTAAATAATCAAGATACTAGAATTGTTGATGATGTCTCTGATAGTATATATACAGATGGTTCTGATGCCGCTGCTACAACTACAACAACCACTGGCTCAATATTAAATGATGAAAAATCCTTAAAAGATGATGATAAAAAAACAAAATCTATTGATTTGAATAGCTCAATTAAATTTGTTCATGAAGATGATAAGAACCCAAATGCTTTCTTTGCCATTTATGATGGTCATGGTGGTGATAAAATTGCAAAATTTACTGGTAAAAATTTGTATAAATTGGTTAAAATTCAAGATGCTTATAAAAAAGGTGATTTCTCTCAAGCTTTAAAAGATGGGTTTTTAGCTACTGATGTTGAAATTTTACAAAATGATACCTTAAAATTAGATAAGAGTGGGTGTACTGCAACAACTACAATCATTAATGATAAGGAAATTGTTTGTGCAAATTCTGGTGATTCTAGAACTGTCTTGTCTGTTAATGGTTATGCTAAAGCATTATCTTATGATCATAAACCAACCAATAAAGGTGAATCCTTAAGAATTGAAGCTGCTGGTGGGTTTGTTGAAATGGGTCGTGTTAATGGTAATTTGGCTTTATCAAGAGCTATTGGTGATTTTGATTTTAAAAAAGCTTCTCATTTACCACCAGAAGAACAAATCGTTACTGCATTCCCAGATATTATTGAACATGAAGTTAATTATCAAAATGATGAATTTGTTGTTTTGGCTTGTGATGGTATTTGGGATTGTTTAACTTCTCAACAAGTTGTTGAAGTTGTTAGAAGAGGTATTAATGATCGTAAAACTTTAGAACAAATTTGTGAAGGATTAATAGATATTTGTCTTGCTCCTAACACTGGTGGTTCCGGTATTGGTTGTGATAACATGAGTATTATCATTGTTGCTCTATTAGGTGGTAAAACTTTAGAACAATGGTATGATTCTATTATTGCCAAAAATGGTCCAGTTTCTGAATCTTTTGAAGATGTTTCAAAAGAAGTTTTTAAACATTCTGATGATTCTCTTCCTGAAGAAGAAGAATCTGATGAAGCTTTAAAAAGTTCTTTAACTATTGAACAATTGCTACAGAATAACATCCTGACCAATCAAAATGGTGTTTTTTACTTGAGCAATGCTAATTTGTTATCTTCTTTAGGAATCGAAGTTGAAGGTGCTGAAGGTGATGAAGGTGCCGAAGGTGCTCATCCAACTGCTACTGGTGCTATAACAGAAGTTGATGAAACTGAAGAAGAAGAAGATGATTCCACTTCTGCTCAACCAAATTCTACTGAAAAGTCTAGTTGATAAAAAAAAAAGAAATATAAACTGTCAATAGACTAACAGACATGATTTATGATTCCTCCATTAATTCATCCATACATGCATATTTCATTTAAAGAAGAAGAATAACAACAGAAAATTACCTATTACAGTCATCAAATAATCTGTTTTTTTTTTCAATGTGTATTCTGTCATGATAGACGACGATTCCTATGTCATCACCTCATCTAAAACACTTAATTTTATTTGTGCTTGCCTTTCAATTCTCCCGTTACCAATATTAGTTTATTATTATTATTCTTTTTTTTTATTACCGTTATTCTGTTCAATACGCTTTTTAGAACTTGCTAATGATACATGTTTTTTTATATATCCAAAGCCTTTTACACTATTCTAATGACATGTATACTATTATTATATTCTATAAAATAAGAGAAATTGTAGTTGATCATAATAATCATTAATATTGGAAAAATTCTTCTTGTGGATGTTCAGAAGGATCTTTAATTGGAACTTCAAATAATTTGATTGTATTATTAAAAGCATGTTTAGCAATATTTTCAACAGTATCATTTCTAACTTTTGCTAAAATTTCAACAACTTGACCAATATGAGCTGGTTCATTTCTTGATTTAATCATTGGAGGAGCAAAAGGTCCAATTAAAGAAGTTTTTGAAGGATCATATTTAGAATATTGTTCTTTTTTAATACATGGAAATGGTAATAATTCATCCATTTTTAAACCAGTTGGTTCAATAATTTGTTTCTTGGTTTTTTTTTGTGATTTTTGTAATTCTTCAATTTGTTGTTGATGTTTTTTTTTTTCAAATTCTTCTTCTTCTTCTTGTTCTTCTAAAGATTGTTTTGTAATTAATTCTGGATATGCTTCATTTGGATATGGAGTTAAATATTTATAACCAGCATGAGTTTTTCTAATTTCACACCATGGAGCATCAGTTTCAACCATTAATTTTTCTATTGGGATTTTTGTAACCATTTCTAAATTTTCTTCAGTTTTTAATGAACAACCATTAATACCAATAAAAAATCCTAAATTTAATAATTTTTTTAATTCTTCAATAGTACCAGTAAATGAATGAACAACCCCATTTTTAGTTAATTTTTTAAATTTCCCATTTTGATCAGTAAATCCTTCTATATATGGTTTAATTATATTAATAAAATCATCACAAGCAGCTCTCATATGTAAAAATAAAGGTAAATCTAATTCAACTGCAATATCCATTTGTTTTTTAAAAATTTCTAATTGATGTTCTTTTGGAGTATAATGTAATCTATCATAATCTAATCCACATTCACCAAAAGCTTTAACAATCCCACTTTTTTTACCACTTAATGCTAATTCTTTTAATTCACCTAAATATTTGGATTCATTATCTTTAGTAATTTCATGAGCAGAACATGGATGAACACCAACTGTAGTATAACAATATCCAGGATAATTCAAAGCAATTTCAATAGAATGACGACTTTCTTCTAATGATGAACCAGTAATCAAAATTTTTCTAACATTACAAGTTTTTGCTCTTAAAATTATATCTGGTAAATCAGAAATATGATGAGTTTTATCTCTATAAACACCATGGAACATTGGATCTGTGAAATTGACTGCAAAGTCGAAATATTGTGGTCTTTCATGTTTTGTTGTAGACATTTTGTGAATTGAAGATAGTCTTGTTGTTCTTCTTAAAAGATTCATCAAAAATAAAGTTTTGTTTGTTAAGATAATTATGGGTTTGGTGATGTTTTAATATTTGAAAAAGATGGTTCGGAAGAATACAGCCGAATCAAATGTGAAGAAGTTTATTGTACAAAATTATTTAAGTTGAGTTATGAGTTTAATCGATGGTTCTTATCAGAGTAAAAATGTCACTACAACAAGTATTCATGAACAAAGAACTCTTTGTATTTCATCAAAAAGAAAATTAAAAAAAAAAAGGTAAACCCAATCAGAAATGTATAGCAGTTCTCGTCCACGTCCTCTTTTTGGGACTCTGAGCTTGACTCTATGTTGCTTTGATATCTCATCATTTAGGGTGGGAAAAAAAAATTATAAACAAGTTATATAAAAGAACCTGGTACATTTGACTGTACTAAATATTCTCTAATAGAATCACAGGATCGTAAAATTAAATGAAAAAAGGGCAACCATGAAACAAGAGTAAGCTCCATTGGGTTGACATTATTAATGCCAATTGTTATAACTGTTGTTTGAGTAAAAAACAGACACTCCAAATACCAAAGGTCAACCAATTGTCCAGGACATAATGGTGAAACAAAAGGAATATCGAGAATTAAAGAGAAGAAAACCCATATTAAGAATCTCCAGAGCAAGCTCATCGAGTTAGGGAATTCTAAATAACTGTAGTAACAGTGGAATAGAAACATAAGAGCAATCCATTGAAGGAATACAGCATTCAATTCAAAACACTAGCATCATAGAAATGATCAAAGACTCAAGAGGAGTACTAGATGAACTGATCCCCGTCTCTTCAAAAGATCATAAGCTCAGTTCCATTCGTTAAAACCCATTAAACAGTATCCACTAGCCTCGAAACACAAGCAGCTCCTTAAATTGAGATTCAGAGTTTATAAATCTAAATTCCTCAATATAAAACCTTTAATGAGCTAATGTATGGACATAACTCATCACGTTTCCGCATAATTGGTGGGAGACTTTCCCCAAAGCAAGGAATGAGCTAAAGATAGCTCCTTTTGTATGCTTCGATAACAATTCTTCATTCCATGGCGCAAAGGGGAAAGAAACAAAAAAAAGAATAGTTTAAAATGTTGTTTGAAAAATTTTTTTTTCTCAAATTTATACTGATAAATTTTTTGTTTATTAGGGTTTATTAGGGCTCGTTAGGGTTATTAGGGTTGTTATACTTTAGGGTTAAATAATGTAAAAGGTAATTTTTGTATTTAATAGTTAAAAGTTGAATATAAACACTAAAATTTTCAATATTAATGAATTAATAATTACAATCCAAATTTTATCTATCAATTATCCCAATATATATAGTGTTTTTTACGTTTGAATATTTAATACTTTGTGTTGATACGGAAAACCAATACGGGAATAATTTTTAAAGCAACAATAACAATTTAAAACAAAAAAGAATAGCTATTAAAGAACAAGATCATAATGTCTGCTGATTATTGGACTTCAACACAGAGAGCTCATTGGCAATTCACTAGAGAGTCCTTGTTTGAAGCTAGAAAACAACTTAGGGCTCTAGAGTTATCAATGGAGCAAAAGAATTTGATATCAAAAGTTGGTGTTAATTATGATGTTCATATGAGAATATATATCCATTCATTGGTGAATAAATTAGGAAGAAGATTAAGTATTAGACAGATTGCTCTTGCTACTGCTGAAGTGTATTTGATGAGGTTTTTAACTAAAGTTTCATTAAAAGAAGTGAATTTATACTTGTTAATCACCACTAGTGTTTATTTGGCTTGTAAAATTGAAGAATGCCCTCAACATATTAGAACAGTTGTTAGTGAAGCTAGAAACATTTGGCCAGAATATATTCCACATGATGCTACTAAAGTTGCAGAATTGGAATTTTATCTCATTGAGGCTTTAGATACTTATTTAATTGTTCATCATCCATATAGAACCTTATTGATGATTAATGAAGTGTTGTTAAATTATCATACTAATAAGAATGCTTTGCTAGGTAATCAATTTTCAACAAGTGCTCCATCTGGTGGTGGTACTAGTGGTACAACAACTACTTTACAGTCTTCAAATAAATATGCACCACTTCAGCTTTCTACAGAAGAATTACAATCCAGTTGGTCAGTCATCAATGATTGTTATGTCACGGATTTACCACTATTATATCCTCCACATATTGTTGCCACTACGGCTATTTATTTGACTTTAGTTTTGAAGTTTAATCATATTAAAGCTATTGGTAATGCACAAAATAGTACTAATAACAACCATTCAAGTTCAAGCAATGACGGGAGTGCTGGTGCTAATAATAACGCCAACAATTCTACTTCTAATAACCCCAACACAACTAATACAAACCAAATATCTTCAAATGTTTTAAATAAATCTGAATCTTTAAAAACATTTGTTGCATTTTTAGGATATTCTAATATAGATCTACATGAGGTTGTTGAAGCAGTACAAGAGATGATTACATTATATGAACAATGGGAGTCTTATGATGATACTCAATGCAAGAAACCTTTGGAAAAAGTGTTATTGAATAGATGATTATGGGTTTTTTTAATATCTTATTAAACTCATCATCCACGTGATCATCCACGTGACTGTTTTAAATGGCCCAACCAAATTGTTACCGGGCAACACATTTTTCTAATTTTTTTTTTTTGGTTGGCCGCAAAGTAAAAAAAAAGTTGAGTTAAAACTTCTTTAAAGAGCTAAATAAAAAATTACTAGACATCTTAAACATTAACATTGGCTCTTGGCTGTTTAGTGGGTTAATCCTTTGTATTGGTGTGTTTTAGGTGGTTAACAGTCGCTGTGGTTTATAAATCAGAAAAGAAACACAAATCAACAATTGCACACAGCCGCTTTTGGTTTCAATTCTCAATTTTTTTTTTGCAATATTTCATTTGTTACACGTTTGATCTATTATTATAAAAAAGATTGAGTGAAAGGAAATTCTACCAGAAAATAATAGAGTGTTATACAGAATCATGAGTACTACTGCTTATAAAAAAAGCGAGTATGAAGTTACTCAGATCAGGGTCTCTGACACATCTTCAGAATCTTCGATAGATGATGAATCTCAAGTATCCTCATCAACACAATCACAATCCACTCCTGATTTAAAATTACGAAAACATTACATCACAAGTAAGATCGATAAGTACCAGATTGAAATTTCAGTTATACTATTACTCATATTATTCATTTTAAATTTATTTGACCAATTTAAACCATACACTTCAAAATTCTTGCATTTACAACACAGATATCCAAATTCAAATTATTATGATATTGGTCCTGATGATATATGTTTTGTATTCACTGGTATTGTTTTTGCTACATTAATTCGTGCTGTTACTATAAACTATATTTTAAGACCTATTACTACATTGGTGGGAATTCATCAAACAAAAGCTAAACAACGTTTCACTGAACAAGGTTGGTATTTAATTTATTATTCAATTTCATTTATCGTTGGATTAAAAATTTATTTAGAATCTCCTTATTTTTTTGATAATGATCAATTATATATTAATTGGCCTCATGATCAAATGACTTGGCTTTTTAAAGCTTATTATTTAATTGAATTTGCATGTTGGTTACAACAAATTTTTATTTTAAACATTGAAGAAAGAAGAAAAGATCATTATCAAATGTTAACACATCATATCATTACTTGTTCCTTAGTTATTGGTTCTTATTATTATTATTTCACTCGTGTGGGTAATGTCATTTTAATGATGATGGATTTAGTTGATATTTTCTTAGCAACTGCAAAATTATTAAAATATTGTGGTGTTCAAACATTATGTGATTTAATGTTTGGTATATTTTTATTTTCTTGGATCATTTTAAGACATGGGCTATATAATTATGTTTTTTATCATGCAGCTACGAAAGCTAGAAATTTAATGGAATCTGGGAGATGTGTTGCTGGTGTTTCAACAAAAAGATGTTTTACTGATGTCATTGTTGATGTGTTTTTATTATTATTGGGTGGGTTGCAAGTTATAACAATAATTTGGATGTATTTAATTGCTAAAGTTGCCTACAAGGTCATCACTGGGAATGGAGCTGAAGATGTCAGAAGTGATGATGAAGATTGAATTTTATTTTAAAGGACATATTTAAAAAAACAAGGAAACAAATAAAAAAAAAAAGGGATATATAATAGTTCTAATAATATTAATATGGGGAGGTTTTCCCAACACAACAATGACTGCTACTATTATTTTAAGAAGGTATTATGTATATATTTGTATATTAGTTCTCAATTCAAATTAAAAAACACTAGGTATTTATAATAAATATGGCACTTTTAATAATATAAACAAATTAGGGTAGTGTGGTATCATCATTATCATTAACTCATTCGTAGTATAAAGTGGTGAAAACAGAAACAACCATAATAACTGTCCCAAAAACAGCTAATGCACCACTTAAATTTTTATTTAAATTATCTTCAAATAATTTCCAACCAAATAAACCAGGTAAGATAAAACAAATCAAAGTTGAACCAGTAGCCCCAACCAAAGCCAAGACTAATTCAAAAGTTGAAATAGATAAAGCTAATGCATAAGATAAGAATGCTAAAACAACAGTAATCACATTGAATTTAGTGTTTGAGAACGGAACCATAACTTTACTTTCATCTTGAATACCATCTTGATTAGTTAATAATGAAGTTGTTTCACCAGGAGTTACTTCATTATGATGTAAGAATTTCTCTTCAACGTAAAAAATCATGTTATTAACTGATAAACGACATGGATGGAAAAGTAATGGATAACTTAATATAATCATCAAAATTAAGGAATATTTACCTAATTTTGTTGTTATATGATTTGAATCATAGTTTAAAATAACATTACCTAATATATTATCACCAAATTGTAAATATCCAGCTAATCCAACAGTCATGAATAAAATAAATGCAATACCATTAGCAACAAGAATGACTGTTGTTAATTTAGAATCATCATCAATTTCATTAATAATTGAACACATGTTTTGACTAGCTGTATAAGCAAACAAAATAATTGAAAATGAAGATAAAATCTCAGGAATAGTACCAGTATTAAAGATTTTTAAATTACCTTGAGTCTTTGACCAGTCATCATGAATGGAATGTCCAACGACTAAAATTGTTAAAATCCCAATAGCAACTAATCCAACAATAGAACCAATTTTCAAAGAATCCAATTTCTTTAAAAAAATTAATGGAATAATAACCACTAATGATGATAAAATAGCAGTAGTTCTAGTAACTCCAGGAATTAAAGTTGGTACTAAATCACCAACAATGACTAAATAACTTAAACAACCACCAAAAGTTTGAATCCAAATGGATAAATCAAATAATAAACTTAATGAAGGATATGTGATTGTACATAATGAAAAAAATGATGATTGACCTTTTGGAAGATAAGTTGCACATCTAGATAAAATAAATAATCCGTATGATGCAGCAATACCACCAATTAGCATTAATGCAGACCCAAACATGATCCCATCAGCCTTGAAAGCAAAAGGAATTGCTAAAAGACCTGCACCAATAATTGTCTTTGTTAGATTGACAATAGAAGACGCAACAGATGCCATATTTCTTAGTTTTATTTATTATTAATTGAAATGTAAAGCCACTAAGAATATTGGAATTTTTCCACATCAACAAAAAAACAAAAACAAACCAATGCGCAAAAAAACATCAACATTTCCTAAATAAGCAAACGATGCCACCACGCAGAACAGTCCTTCCCGAAAAGAGGCAGAGGGCAGTAGCAAGCTGTGATCGGTGCAAGAAGAAAAAAGTTCGTTGTGTAAAGCTTCCTGGCCAGAAACGTTGTGAAAAATGCTTTGAAGTGAATGCAGATTGTACAACTACGATTCCTAGAAGAAAAAGAGTTTATGGGAGTGTTGAGACGTTGGCGATTCATTATAGAGTGCTGATGGAGTTGGTTCAAGGGTTATATCCTGGAGTTGATATTAATGACGTTGGAGAATTGTTAAAAATTGCACAAGTTAAAGGTATAAATATTGATCTGAATTCAGATACTGAAAAAAATATGGAGCTGGAATCAAAAGTATTGAAACCTTTCACACCGTCTCGTGGGTTCTTGAAAGAAAGTTCAGTAGCTGTTAACAATGGTTCTAATGGTTCTATAAATTCCAGATCAAATTCTATTGTTGATATAACTAATAACAATATTGGTAGCGATGAGTCAAATAATCATGCATCCGAAGTTTTAATCTATGATAAGAAAGGTGGTGTTCATTATGTTGGATCTACAGGTACACCTTTACTATTAAGTATTTTGTGCAATATGTTACTTAAAAGATCTTCAAAACAAAATTTATCGTTTGATTCAAGTTTGAAATTATTTCAAAATGTAATGGATCACTCACCAACAAAAGAAGTCTTGAAACAAACATTAGATGAACCAAATTTCCCTATTGTGAATTGTATATCAAGAAAAGAATCTGATTATTATTTAAAAGTGTTTTTCGAATATGTTCATCCTTCAAATTTTGTGTTGGATGAGGTTCAATTTAGAGCCAAGTATGAAGTTTTTTGGTCTATAATTACATTAATGTCTAGTATGACTGAAGAACAAATTACCAAGTTAAGAGAGGAACACAAGTTAACAGATGCAAACATTGGTTGTATTTATCTAGTATGGTTTTTAGCTTCAAGAATTTCACCTCATGATAGTTTACCACAAAAAATCATCACTCAGTTAACTGGTATTCTACATTTAATATTACCAGAAGTTGCAACATCTTCTAATCTGGGATCTATTCAATTTTTATATTTATTTTCTATTTATTTACATTCAAACAAAAACAGAGATCCTTCTTGGAATTTATTAGGATTGGCAATTAGACAATCATCAGCATTAGGTCTTCATAGAAAATTGTTAAATTCTGAAGATTCAGAATTGGCAAAACAAGTATTTTGGACTTTATATCAATTCGATTCAATTCTTTGTTCAAATTTTGGAAGACCACCTACAATAAGTGAAGAAGATATTGCTATTGATTATCCAGATTTATCAAAACAAACAAATTTATCATTAGAATTCAAAAAATTTTATTTTCAATCAGTGAAATTAACTAGATTATTAGGTCAAATTTTAAAAAATAGAAAACAAACACAATTTCAACAACCATTGAATTTGGTTAATATCGAAACAACATTATCATCAAAAAATCAGCTAGTTCAAGCTTTTAAAGAGTTGAAATTAAAACCTATTGATCAAGTTGATAATTTTTATGATTTAAGATTAGGTATAACCTTTAATCACTACCTTGTTCAATTAAGTCTTCCATTAGTATTATTTGTCACAACAAAAAATTATGATGTTAGCTCCGATGAACCATTATTAAGTATTTTAGAGTTTGGTGTAAGTGCAGCAACTTCAGTAGCTAAATTATTCAAAGTTGCTGTTGATAGAAACATTGATTTAAGAAATTTTAATAATAATGATTGTCTTCAAGGGTATTGCACAACTTTATTATTATCATTATTCTTAATTCATTTATCCTCAACAAATAATTTAAAAAATTTTGCAGTTAGAGATGTCATTACAAATGAATATTTTGATACTTTAGATAAAAACACAATTTTGAGTTATTTATCAGGAATTATTGAATTAATTAAAAAACTTAATCATGGTGGTGGTACAAAAACTAGAATTCTTGAAGTTGTTGATGGGTTACGAAATGAATTATCATATATTGAGATTCCAGATGATGATTCTAATCATACTGTTGATAATTCACAAAGTAATAAAGTTGAAAATAGTGAATTTGATCCGAGTGGGATTATAAGTGATGATTTTTTAAATTCTTATTTTATGAATGATGTAAATCTTTATTTGGATTTAAATTTAGGTGAGAGTTTATTTGAAAATAATGACGAGTTTAGGCAACATATATAGATAATTATGATGATATGATGAAATGAAGAAAGTTAAAACTTGTAATTCTAAGAACTACAAACATTACACTTAAACCATCTTTTAGCCTAATCAGGACAAAGAATATAATAATGCACAACGCATGTTCATGCAAGTTAAATTTCGAACAAAAAAATTTATTAACCCGAAACAGGCCCGGTATAAATATATACGGCACTGGAGCTCCCAGTTGGACCCGTCCTATTAAAAATTTTTTAAAGAAAACAGTGCAACTTTATGTTACAAACATGCAACTATTCCAAGTCTTTTGGTTGGGTCTTAATTAATTGATAACAAGGCTTACATTTACAGTAAAATATTGCCGATTTGAACGCAAATGTCCTAATTTGTCTGTAAGATCATGACCAGTTTAACTAATTAATACTTTCACCTTTTTATGTAACATGAAATCTTTTCAAATATTTTCAATATTTCATATTTATATAAACTAGTTGAACCAGTTTTTTTTTTAATTCATACATTCTAAACGTTATTGTAATATACACAATATTTTAAGACTTAGATTTCCACCTCAATCAAGTTGAAGTATATTATAATTGGAAAAAAAAATGTTTGGTAAAGTTGATGCAAAGAATTCTGGTACCAGCAGTGGTACTGAAACATATGATGTTAAATTAGACAATCTACATACAACTCGTAATATAGATGGTATTGATAACATAAGTGTTGATGATATTCCTTTAGGTACAGTAATTACCGAACAAGAAGCTAAAGAAAGAGGGCTTAAAGCTGTTGATGACAAAAGTGCAGATGCTACTTTAGCGTTTCAAGAACTTTACGATGCTCAAGTCCCAGAAATAACTCCAGAACAAGAAAAAAAATTATCAAAGAAAGTTTTCCTGCTAATTGTTGGGTTCTGTTCTTTAGTCGATTTGATTCTTTATATGGTTAAAGCTACTTTATCATATGCTTCTATTAGTGAAACCTTTTGGCATGACACCGGATTAAACCAAAATAAATATAACAATGTTAATACTTTGTTTTATGTTGGTTATATTGCTGGTCAAATTCCTGGATCATATTTAATGCAAAAATTATCAATATCAAGATTTTTAGCTGCTTTAGTTTTCTTTTGGTCTGTTATTACATTTTTAACTTGTGCATGTGTTAATTATGGTGGTGTCATCGCCGTTAGATTCTTTCTTGGTTTCTTCCAAGCTGTTGCAGTTTCAACTTTGAATATCTCTATGGGTCAATTTTTAACAGCTAAAGAAAAAGCAGCTTCAGCACCAATCTTCTATTCTACTTGTACTGGTGTTGCTATTCCACAAGGTTTTATTTCTTTTGGTACTTTATACATTCATAACTCTATTCCAAATTGGAAAATATTTATGATTATCAATGCTGGTTTAGCTTTGATTATGAGTATTATAATATTGATTTTTTTCCCAGATAATCCAGCAAAGGCTAAATTCTTGTCTACTGAAGAAAAAATCTGGGTTATTAGAAGAGTTCAACGTACTACAAATTCATCTATTGAACAAAAGACATTTAAAAAATCACAAATGATAGAAACATTCAAAGACCCAATTACTTGGTTGTTTGGTTTATTCATTTTACTATTAATGTTGGCTAACAATTTAATTTATCAACAAAATTTATTATTCCAAAGTATGGGTCATATCACCAATTTGGATAGTACATTGGTTGCTGTTGCAGCAGGTGGGTTTGCTACAATATGTGCTTTGGTTTCAGGTTATATCATGTTCAAATATCCAAACACTTCAGCATTTTCCATTGTCTTTTGGACCCTACCAGCTTTAGCTGGTGGGTTAGTTGCAGTTACACTATCTTGGTCAAATAAGATTGGTTTATTGGCAGCAGTTTCTTTAGCATCACCAGAATTTGCTATTCCATTCATCATCGGATTCTCATGGAATGGTGCTACTTGTGCTGGTTACACTAAAAAGATTTGCAGAAATGCTTTTGCAATGTTTTGGTATGCCATAGGTAATATCATAGCTCCTCAATTATGGCAAGAACATGATTCACCAAGATATGTTCCAGGTTGGTGTGTTCAAATTGTTTTATCATTTTTTGTTGCTCCAGTCATTGCTATGGTTATTTGGTTTATTTTAAGAAAACGTAATCAAGAAAGAATAGCACATATGGAAAACAACAAGCATGAAGGTGTTGTTGAAGAAGATGATGGTCAAGAAGTTGTTGTTAACATTGCAGCATTGGATTTGACTGATTTAGAAAATAAATCTTTCTTGTATCCTTTATAATTATGGTTACGGTTTTCTCATCTGTTTTTTTTTGATATCAACAGGGTATTATTTCTTTGTGTTTTATGATTATCTTCATTATATTGGGCTGGTTCTTATTCACTTCTACTCTTCAAATTAAATTCTTCTATATGAAGAATTGACAAATTCATTAACATTGTTGCATAGTACAGATGTAATCATATGCGCATCAAAAGTTTTGTTATATATTATATTTAGGGCTGTAATGGTTTATATACATAGGCATGATAGCATGTATTAAAATGTAGCACAACCCTTTAAATAGTTTAAGATTGATTGATCACATAACATGAATTTGGTAGAATAGTATGAACTAATTAAAGTCAATAATTGAATTCATTTTCACTGGGAATAGCTCACTCATGCATGCAGAACATTAAAAAATTATTTAATACATTCAAACATGCATTATAATAAAAAATGGAAGAGACACACCATGGATCCCATTATTAGACAGGTTTCTGGGCAGCAACCAGATCAAGATGAAGATTCCTATAAGAAGACAGTGGAAGATTATAAGGGGAAGTGGAAAAAGTTCTATCCATTAGGATATTATGATCATCAGTACTATTTTAACAGAAACAATATAGATCTTGAACGACCTTATAAAAATAATCCAAAATGTTGTTTATGATAAGAGTAAACAAAACAACATTTGTTTCAAGATTGTAAGGTAACTCAAAAACCTTGGGAGCTAAGTGGACCTGACCTTCTCTGCTTTTTTAGCGAGCTTCTAAACGATTGCCTCTGGCAGTGTTCGCCTTCTACACTAATCACTTATAAATTTTGACTCATCTTCAAAGTTCAGATTTTAACAGATGAACAAAGAAATTGATGTAACATTTAAACACTGTGCCAAAAAAAAATCCTATTTTTCTCTGATAATTTATTCGACATACTCTACAATCCTTGCAAAAGGTTTTTGACAAGTCGTTACTAATAGAGACAATATGGTAGTTATGAGTTCAAAGAAGATATACTAAACAAACTAAACTAATACTATTAACACTCCCAGTAATTCAACTTAAGTTTGAATCCTTTTCCATATCCAAATATCCATCTTTTAATGTTTATTATAATTCTATTAAAGTATTTCGAAAGGAAAAAAAATCTAAACTGAAGGTCCCTTTTTTATAAAGCCAGGTAGTAAAGTAATTTATTTCAATTTATAAGATCTGAAACAACGTTGGTATAAAATAAATTGTGAAGTGTGGTTATGATGTAAACATATCCTTATGTGTTACAACTCAAATGGGATAATGAAAATTGATTAAATTAAAGCTTAAAAAACTGGATATTTTACAAATGGAATTTTGACAGCAATGAAACAATTGATAACATGCAGGACCTTTTTGAGAGATCAATGGGTGGTAAGGATCCAAAACTAAAGCCAAGGACCATGGCACATTAATAGTTGTAAATTGAATATATATGAAACTAGAAAATACTACAGGCTGTGTGGCCACTTGGTAGAAACACATAGATAGTAAATAAGGGGGCTATTGGCTTGTTGTTTTGTCCCTGGACCCTAGTAAGCTTTACCTGTATTTATTTTTTCTTGTCCTGGGACTCAATTATGGGTTTGTTTTCCCTTTACGTAGATTGAAGTGGATTTCGGCGATATCATGCAAGATCCATGGAGCTACAATCATTTTTGTGTCCGAATTTTAATATCAAAAACTTAAAAGTTACAATGGAACTAGTTATGTTTTTTTGTTTTTAGACCATTTGAATTGTGTAACATATCAGCGTACTGTATGTTTGTGCCTTCAGCTTTTTTAATAAAACTAATTACGTCTGATTGTACGTCCTGTTATATTTCTGGCTGTTTGGTTTAAAAATTCTTGTTAGACGTAAATCACTTTTTTTAACATCAATTATTGAAATTCATAGGAGCTCAATACGTGATAGAGCACAATTTCATCATTTTGGAGTTCACTGTTGCAAAGTTGGTTAATAAAACAGCATAGAAACCGATATAAATATGGTGAAAGTCCAATAAAAGGGAAACTTGTTCTATTTGAGATGCTTCATTTATGATTAGTCTAAATTTTGGAGCTGAGCTTCAGCTCCACAATTCTGAAGGAATATGCATTGATAGTTTTTATTAGCTCGACCTGTTAGGAATTACAAGTTAAAATTTATCTTTTAACAATACTAGTGAAATTTTTCAAAGTTGTCTATGTGTAGAATATATAAGACAACAGTAAATCTATGTAAAAGCCTATTACTTCTTTGATTTGATTGTAATCGGATTCTTCATTATTAAGCTGCTAGTATATTATCTGCATTTAACTACAGTTGGATCCTGCAATGACATGCAAGATACACGGAGTTGATATTTAGAGATGCATAACTGACACAAGAGAGTTTTTACTGAATTCACTCGAAAAATAACTTTCTGTGAACTATATAGATATGAATTTGTTCTAGATTCAGATTCATTTTTTATGTAGTATTTGGATCTTTCAGACATTGCTGTACGTCTGGGTCGCCGTTGTTAACCCCACTTAATTAAGATCCATGGAGCATATATTTTTTTGCTTTGACACATAAAATTTTAGTACAGCATTATTTTATCATTTAATCAACTAAAGATAAAACCCATGTCTTAGCTTATAAAAGGAAAATTTCTATATTATAAGTGCCGTTTGTTACTAAGTTTCCTGTTATAATCTTGTTTTGATTCTAGTTCTTATATTAATTTATAGTATTTGTGATTCAATTTCCATATATTTTTTATAAATCTGTCTGATTTTTGGAATCATTTCTAAGATACTAGTATCGTTATCAAAAAAGAAGGAGTTAGTTTTAAGATTCAATTGTAATTTTTAATATTATGTCGATGATACTTCAGAAAATAAATATTACAGTGTTGCATGATACGTTAATTCCTCAGTATTAGTTCTAATCATGGAACTACCTACATGTGTCATGGACGTCACTAATTAAAATGCCTGGTTCTAGAATTTTTTTTGTCAATGATACACAATGTTAATTTGAATTTCGGTTAATGTCTGAAGTACTATTATCTTTCTAATCTAATCTTTCCTTTTTAATCAGAAATAATGTATAAACACAAATATTTATATGGACTGAATCGAACATTTTATACTATTTTTGAATAATTAAAGGGCTCATGAGTTACAAGATGCAATTTATGTTGTACCAGTAACCAACAGTCCTTGGATCATCTCCAGTGGGTTGATTGAGGTGTTTTTTGAGGAATACCCACTTAATCATTTTGCAATGGACAGTGCATGGACAGACAATACATGTAAATTTCTGTTTCTTCTAAAACTATCACACTGAAAATAATTGTAACTGCGACACTAAAAATATGACTTTTTCAAATTATCTTGTGTAATTCATTGTTTAATAAAATATAAACGTCTTTCGAAAGTTTTCATATATAAAGAATATTGTTTTAGCCTAAACGTCCCAATTAATTGATTTATTGATCTAATACGTCTGCAGGACTCATTAATGTAATGATGGACGTGAAGTCTATGCATCTGTGACATTATCTGATCAGTACAAGTTTCAGTTCAGAAAAGGGTAAAATTAAGGAGCCCCGTTTATGTCTTCGGGACTAAAAAAAAACAATTCTGCAGGATTATGCAGCCTCCTTTCTTTAATAATTGAGCGTTATCAAAATCCATTGATTAAGTTTCATGAAATTAACTATACCGTCCATACCTTTTGTGATGTTAATTTCTATAGATAAGATTGCAAGTTATCAAAACTATATAAAGCCATGATCTCTTCTCATTTTAAAACTCTCATTCATTTGAACAATATTAACAACTACAAATAACTTAAATATTTATTTGGTTTGCTGTTTACTATTTTGAAATATATAATTTTCACATTATCTTTAAACTTTTTTCTTAAAAATGGGTGTTGCTGTTAGAAGAGCCAGTTTGACTGAGGATGTCTTGGAAGGTAACGCTAGTTATCGTTTACCAGAAGGCATGTTTGATGAAGTTTTCGTTCCTTTACAATCAGAATTCAAAGATTTAAAAAACATCTATGGTATTAATGATCCAGCTTCTGTTAGTTTTGATCCAGCCAGACATTTATTGTTTACAGATGACTACTATGAAAAAACCAAAAAATTAACATTATCTGATTTGGAAATTGTTGAAACTCACCAAGAACCAATTTCTGAAGTTGGTGTTACTGAACCATTCCCATTATTTACTGATGAAGCAATTGCTATTATGAGATGGGAATTATTACAAGGAAAAACTATGCTTGAGTATG